>JAJONR010003757.1:0-62400 GCA_029582245.1 Solanum etuberosum
ATATATAATTCTTTTTTTTGGAATATCTATATATTTTTTATTTTATTTTTAATAGCTCAAAAAAAATTTAAATTCAATTATTCAACTTTTCGCCTCCCAGTATAGTTGTCTTCTTTATTAGATATCGTAATATGCATTTATGTATTCTTCCTCCAATCTTCAAAGTTCTTAATTTTAGTTTTTAATTATGCATTGTATATTAAAAATTAGGCAAAAAAATTGCATAATTATCTCTTTTAAAAAAAATATTTTCATTTATGTGCCCCTTCCCTTACCTATCATTATTGTATTCACTGGTTAACTAATAGGCAATTAAAATCTTATAAATTTTATGAAATAATATTTTTCTTTGAATATCTATATTTAAAAAATTCAATTAATAAATAAATTTAATTAAATTTTTGATAATGATCACGTATTCAAATTCTCTTCACAATTGTGCAGTTATAAAGTATTCAAATATTTTAACAGCATTTTTTTAGATATTTAGTTGTATATACACATTCAAAAAATTCTTTTATTTTGAGAAATGTTATAAAAATATTATTACTTTATTTGAGTTCAATCTTTAATATAATTATATGATGGGGATCATATTGTGTTTTTCTATTAAATATTTTTTTACTCAAACATCATATTTCATTGCATATAATTATGGGTAAGTACTTTACATTCGTTCAAAAACAATTTGTTTTAGTGTATGTGCAAATTGACTTCGTTAAGATTATTGCATAATTTTTTACTGAAATAGGTGGTCACAAATGAGGTAGAAATAATGCTTGTTTGGATTGACTTTAATTGTTTGATTTATAAGTTAAAAGTAATAAGTTAAATTTTTAATTTATGATTTTTGACTTGTTTTTATCATTTTAGCTTGAAATCAAGTTCTTCTAAGTTCTTTTTAAATTTACCTAAACACTCCAAAAGTGCTTAAAAGCTATTTTAGCATAAAAGCACTTAAAATAAGTTAATTTAAATAGTTATTATTTCCGTAACTAATACTCATTTTTCTGTGATTTCCAGATAAACCAAAAAATAAAACAACTAATTGGTTATTTTATCATAATTTTTAAATCAAAGATGAACGTAATACAAACGAATTATACTATATATATATATATATATGCATGCATTCAAAGAAAAGAATAGCTGAAAAAAGAGGTTGAATTTATCAATATAATATACCGTGAACCACAATAATATTCGTTAGAAATTACCATTAGTATACTCCACTAATATGTCCTTATTAAAGAGAAAAGTTACATGAAAATGAATTAAGAAAATGAAAATAATATCAAGCCAAAAATGGGGGAAAAAAACACAAAGATAACATACTTGTTAATTTACATAAAAACTTCAAAGCCTTTTTCAAACTTTGAGTGAAATAGATACAAAAGCTTTTTCATTACTTGATTGGCATATTTGACTCCTCCCAATGCATTACATTCTGATTTTCCTACTCATATTTGACATATTTGATTCCTCCATATGCATTACCATTCTGATTTTCCTACTCAAGGAATCCCTTTTGTTAACTTATTATATATAGAGGTTGTTTGTAACCTTTTTTATTTCATTTTAATTATATTATTTATTACAGAGATGTTTAATGCATAGTAAAACGTGACATACCAGTTATCAACTTTTGGGCTTCTTCCGTTTAGGTAAAGGGTGGTTATGGTTCTCCTTTATTTTATATTATTTTATTTTTTAATAATAAGATGGAAAAAGAATAGTAAGAAAAGTTCAATAAAGGAGAAAAAACATAAATAATTTTCTTGGTCAATAGAGAAGTGTCTCATTACCTTGTCTATATTTAGCTTTATTCTTATTATTATTATTATTATTATTATTATTATTATATAGATATTTTTATCTAGCTTTATATTATATATAGATTTTTGTAATTAATTAAATAATACATTTTTAATAAAAGAATTGATTTAAAGAAGAAAAAAGGGGAAAACCTTTTAAATAAATTAAATAATAAAGATAAAAATACTTAAAATATTTCAAAATATTATTATTTTGTAATTTGTAATTGTAATTAGAAGGACAAAAATAATTTTTTTTTTATTAAGAATAGAAATTAGAGAGGTATTAGTTATGAATAATTACTCCTTATAAGTTGGCAGGTGAAGAGTCTTTGTTGTAAATATTTCTCCATTAATATAGTATTTATTTATAATAAATTAAATAATTTATTTTTACAATAAAATAATTTATTTAGATAAGAAAGAAAAGCCAAAAAAGGAGAAAAAAGACAAATACAAATGGAGATCATAGAGAGGTGCCACATCACCTTGTCTATGTTTTTCTTTTATATTATATATAGATTCTTCAAAGCACGTAAATTGTTAGATAGTCAACCGAAATACAATTATATGATCTAAATGTGAGAGCAATGAAGCGGCTAGCGTTATTTTGATGGATTTATGTAAAAGACTTAAAGTTACGTTTTTCGACTTAACTTCTCATTTTCTAAAGTTTAACTATTTAAATTCTTCTCTAATTTCTTAGCTTATAAATATGTTTCACACCTCCAGCATATTTAGACTACTTGAAAACATGAGGATTTTAAAGATACATCTATATATTATTTTGGTAATAATTTAGAGGTTAGAAATGTGTATGGAGCACTGAGAATGCTTTCCATAAAGAATCATTGAAGAGGGTCTACTAACAAGAGATGCCGGAATTGTGGAATGTATATTTATATTGCGTTATTGCTTTATATTGTATGTATAACTGTGTTGTTACATTTTTATTTTGAGTGTTTTGAGCTTACTATGAATTTTACATCTGCAAAAAATGTGTGATGAACACGACCAAAAAGGTGATTTTTGGCTCCATTTGAAGCAAAGGATGGATTAATTTATTTGATTTACAATGAGATGCAGAATTGTGAAGCGGGATAAAGTTGGTCTTAAGAAGACTCGCAGAGTTTGTGAAAATTCCTTACATCATTGTTGTAATATTTTGTACTCCCCTAACTGGGATAACTTCTAGCCTAGCAGCAGATGTAGCAGGACACATTAGTACTAAAGAAGTGTCCTTAGCAGCTTGTATTAATCTAGCTAAATTCGGGAATTATAATATCCCGACTGTATCCGCTACTTAAAGTTTTAATATATATATCCTTTCCTACAAAAAAAAAAAAAAAAGAGTTTAAGATATTAAATGAAAAATTTGTTAAATGTCAAACATCAATACGATTGTAATACCTTAGACTTCGATCAGTTTTTGTTTTGGGTCAACTTCAAACGACCATAACTTTCAACACATAAAGAGTTAGGTAGCCCATGAGGTATCAAATCGAAGGTCTTTGAGTCATCTTTCCAACTGAGCCAAGTTTGCTAAATACCGAGCTAAGATAAAGGAGATACGCCCATTTGAGTGCAACCTCTCTAATTTAGGCATTTCATCCGTTTTAAGAAGGGGTATTTTGGTTTTTTTCCTTACCCCCACTAAGCTTAAGCGTTTTTCTCATCCAAATAGGGGTCTAAAATGATTGAGATCAGTTTCATTCATTCTTAAGAGTTTAGAAAGTTAGGGCAAAGTTCAAGAGGGTGAAAATAGAAGGTTACAAGAGTTCATCAAGAAATTTGGAGAAATCTCCAAGAACTTAGTTCTTTCGAGGTATGTAAGCTTTCATAGTATTGGGTTTGTTCACCCTCACACCAATCATGGAAGCTTTTACCCATGAATTCATTCTTGAAGTTGATTTATTGAGTTCTTGAGAAGTTCTTGAATTTTAGTTTACAATGGAGGTTTTTGAGTTCTTGAAGCGAGGGTTTTGCAAATGAGTTGAGTCTCTTGATAGATTTTTATGAGGGTTTCATTGAAATTGTTTTGGGATTGTGAAATTTCGTGAATTTGGACGATGAAATTGTTTTGGGATTGTGAAATTTCGTGAATTTGGGAGACGAAGAAAATAGCAGTCAAATAATTGAACCCAGGGCCGCATCGTGGAGACATTTCAAGTTTTCTACTTTCAAGTGATCACCCCGTCTCCGCGTCGCGGAGAGGATACAGAGTCCTCTGTCTCAAAAATCTTTTCTCAACCAAAAATTTAATCCCTCCTCCGCATCGCGCCAGTGCCCTTTCAAATCGTACCTCTGCGATCTCTTCTTATTACTAACTATCTAAGCCTTCATAAATCATTGAGAGATCCCATATCCTAATCATAACTCTTAAATTCACATTTCCAATCAAGGTAAAGTTAAGAGAAAAGTTCAAGAAAGTTCTTTTGAGTCATTTTGAGAAGTCTTTTGCAACTATCTATAACTTGTTCAAGACTTGAGTAAATGAGTATGAGAATGAGGAGACTTGTATTTCATGCTTCAAAATGATTATAAGGGAACTAAGTATTATCGATTATGTGATACTTTTACATTTAAAAGAGAGAAACACCGATTTCTAAATGAGTTTGCAAGTTAAGGGAAGTTTTAGAGTATTACCTCTTTTAAGAGGATCTTTTGAGTAATTATCTCAAATTGAGGAAGAGTTATGTTTTAAAACATTTGAGCATAAGTTGTATATATATATATATATATATATATGTCACGATCCAGACCGTCGTGAGTGGCACCCACACTAATCCTCCGGTGGGAGAATCGTTACTACAACCCAACTAACCCAATTAACGAAAACTAAAACATTTAAAGATACGGAAGCAGGTTTAAATGTCTAAAGGAAAAATAGGGAGTTTCCATAAACTCCGAAGTCTAACAAACCAATTGCGGAAATAATGCCTAGAACCTGAAAGTCAATGTACCAAAATACCTACGAACGACAAGTCCAAGAAAATGGGTGCAACCCAAACTAAACATAAGAAATCTAAAGTACTAGTCTAAGTCTGAAGATGTGGACATAAACTAAAAGAGAACTCAAGGCAGCCCGGAAGAACTGGCTCACCCTTGAATTCGATGCTGATCACTGATCTCCTAAACAAGGTCTTTCAGTATCCACCTGAAGATGCCTTGTACTCAACAAAGAAATAGCAAGTGCAGAATAAGTACACAACCACAATGTACTGGTAGGATCACGCGGCTATTCCAATGAGTGAAACATATATAAGTCATTACAACATCATAAACATGCATACACCGAACATATACAATATCAATTATCATTTACGAGCAACGTAAAATTTCACAATCTCAATAATACGCATATATACAACAAGTCATTGGTCCTCTCATGGAACCCATACCCAAACTGTTAGTATACCAGATCGTGACACCCGATCCAAGTTAGTGTGTCAGATCGTGACACCTGATCCATTATGTATGTAGGTACGTGACATCCGATCCCAGTTAGTGTGTCGAAACGTGACACCCGATCCATTCAACATACCACAATCACAATCACAATCACAATGTACGTTCTCATAATCATATAATCAAGAGGTGATTCATGTCATATAGTTATTCGTTCATACTCATTTACATTAGGTGTGATCAATAATACAACATTCGCATACATACAAGCAATACAATGAAGAAATTACTAACATACATCACACAAACATGAAATCACAACCATCACCTACCTCGAACAAAGCTTGAATCCCCTAAGAAACTCGATTCTTCCCTTTCCGAATTCTTTCCGCTTGTTCTTGTCTACAAGCAATCAATATAACGCGAGGATTAATAAACAAGACCTAATTACCCGGATTATAATCAATAATATAAACCCTAGGTCAAATCCTTGATCCCCATACCCAGTTTAGGGCTTCTTCCACGATAAATTCCAAATCAAAACCCTCCCCCATTGATAATTACCTAAGAAACTAAGTTCTACGGATCGAAAAATAGATTTGGTGAATAAAAACCTTACCTTTGGTGCTAGAAGAGGTGGAAAACCTTCAATAAATATCCCTGGAACGTTCCTTAGCTCTCAAGATTGAATGTTAGAGAATAATGACGTTTTTGAGGTTTATTTCTGACTTAAGTCGCGACTGTCCCGCCACAGCGGACCTCATCCCGCTACAGCGGCCCCACCCTGGCGGCTTGCACGGAGACAGAACGTCGGAATTAGAGTTCCAAACCCCCATTTCACAACACACCTTCAACCCATGACACTCAGAAACTATCCGTTCACGCTAAGATCAGTTTCGGGAGTTCTACTCGCCCGAATTCGATTCTGTAAAGTCGTACGGGTTCCTTAACATCTTAGCTATCTAATCATATGCTAAAATTCATAACTAGATATCCCATTTGTTACCATATTTCCCTAGGCCTCACTGACTCCGATTTCGTCTGAATCTGGACTAGGTTGGGAAATTTCAAGTTGCTACCAAAAAGTTTTCTGGCCCAAAAAATTTTTCCGTTGGCTTTTCTATAACGACAGGAACAGGTCGTTATATATATATATATATATATATATATATTATTATTTGGAGTAGTATTGAGCACCGATATGGGGATGAGTTCAGATAACTCAAAATCCTCATAAACTATGTATGCCAACATGGTTAAAGGGACATACTTTTTAGATGATTCATTATTGATTTTTAGCATAGCTTAGTGGATCCACTTAGTTGCGGTGTTCTATACCCGACAAGCTATAGGAGAGTTCTGGCAGCGTGGGCGAGATGTTGTATCATCACGTAGCTCATAGTGATGGTTGTCGATTAGAGAATCTCTCATATAAGAGTTAAAGAGTTTATTAATGTATTTTTATAAATATTGAGTTGATACTTACTGTTTTAAAAAGTTTTACACATTGCATCTTTTATTGTTGCTTTCATATTTGAGTTGAGATGCGGTGAGTATGTCTTCCCAGAGTATCAGTTCTGTTACTTATTACTTTCAGTTTTTTCCTTGCATGCTCGTACATTCAATGTGCTGACATCATTCGACCTGCTTCTTTTCATGATGCAGATACATGTGTTCAAGATAATCAACAGGCGTTTCGTTGATCCCATTGCATTTCAGCTAGCGTTGGTGAGCCTCCTTGCTTTCCGGAGGGCTTCACATTATAGTTTTGTTCTTGTTAGGTTGTCGGGGGTCTTGTCCTGACATCCATCATATTATTTAGAGACTTCATAGGCAGTAGTAGTTGAGGAGATTTTTTTCCGTATTCCCTTGTTGATGTTTTAAAAACTGGAGTTGAATACCTATGTTTTATTGAGTATTTCAGATAGTTTTGAGTTAAACTACTTTATTAATGAGATTTTATGAGTTAATCATTGCGATTGAGTTCCTATGTTGTTGAGTAAGTCTTCTGCTAAGTAATGAGTCAGGCCAAGGGTTCACTTGGGGACCAGCGATGGTTCTCGAGTGCCGGCCACATCCAGGTTGTAGACTCGAAGCGTGACAACGATCACTTCTTTTATTTAGTGTGTGTGCCAAGTATTTGCTAATACATTAATTCTGGCTAAAAAAGAATCTTGCCTAACAAATTGAGGCTAAAGTTTCATGAAGTCAAGTTTCGTCAATATATATTTTAATTTTTTTATGGATAAGTATTTGTAAATTAGTAGGTGATAATTATTTTATATTTTGAGAATTTAATAAAGTTTGATTTGAGTTTTCTTACTTTGTAATCTATATATATAAAGTGATATTTTTTTTATATAGTATGGATTATTTTTAAATATTTACATTAAAAAATAAAAGAACTTTGTAATGGACTATTAGATTAAATAAATGTATTTGTATACATAAATATATGAAGATTTTGTAACACCCTGGATTCGAGAAAGGGCAAGATAGCAGTTAGGAGTTGCAGGTGCCATCCGACGGAGGACAACCACGGCCCGTGGATAGGACCACGGACCGTAGGTGTGGTCCATGGATTGGCCACCAAAAATGCTCAGAAGTCAGGAACCACGGCCTGGACTCACGGGCCATCGGTGGGTCCACGGTCCGTGGTTGAGGGCCCGTGGTCCAGACCCCTCAAATTCCAGTTTCTGACCATAGTCGACGATGATGCAGGACGGACCATTGGTCAGTCCACGGTCCGTCGGTCAAGGGGCGTCGATGGTAGGTCGACAGTTATTTTTAGGGAAAGTTGGGTCTTTTCCTAATTAGTCTAGCCTAATACTATGTCGTTTTACCCTTTACTAAAACCCCTATATAAGTATTTTAACCCCCAAAATTTGTTCATTCTCTTCAAATTTACCAAAAAGAAGAACAAATCTCCTCTCCAAAATATTTCTCTCTAGAAAGCTTAAAGACGAAGGATTCAACCTAGGGTTTCAAGTCAAGTCTACATTCCTCCATTGAAGATAAGCAATTGGCTTTGAGGTATGATAGTTTTCATCCATGGATTCCTTCCCTTCATGGAGTTCCCAAATTCTCCGATTTTTAAAGTTAGAAATTCCCAATTGAGTTAGGATTTTCTTCAATTGCCATGAGTTCTCTTGATTATTGATTTAAATGATTGAATTATGATCTCTTATGCATGAATTGATGAAATACTATGATTTTATGATGATTCCTCTATGAACCCATGTAATCCCCATGTTTTTCAAGTTATTATCATATGATGTGGGATTTTGATTATGAAGGAAGTGTTTTATGAAATCAAGAATGCATTGATAGAATTACATGAATTTATGATGAAATCCATATCTAACCCATATTTTTTAAATGTTGATGATTGAAAGTGGGTTGTAAACCTTGGAAGGTAAATTATGAAATTTTACATGTTCTTATGAAATCTATGCAAATATTTTAAGGATGCTTTGATAAAGTATCAATAATGATGTTGTTATTGTGTTATTGAAAGGATTTTATCATATACACATGAAAGCATGATTGTGAGAGGTTTTCTCACATAATAAGGATTCTAAGGTTGAAAAGTCTTCTCACCTAATTGAATAAAAAATAAAGAGTTATCTTAATGAAACCTAGCTTGGATTGGTTATTGAATGATATCTTTTCATGGATGACTTATGACTTAGCTTGGATTGGCAAGATGACGTGCCCTTCCATGGATAATAAGAACAAGTAAAAAATGACTATTTCGTGGGACTTATGCTTAGCACCAAAATGATATTGAGATGGAGGCTCTCCCGTTAGTAGAGGCCAGGTTTCTAGAAGCAATCTTCTTATCCCTTACCTATGTGCCTCCATAGGATGATTGTATAGATAGACATTAGCTAGTGTATCCACTTAAGCTAGAAGTTCATGGTCCTTACCTTGGCAAGTAGGACAACCCTTTTCGGTGTGGGAGACACTGTGGGATCATGTTATAGCTCACATGGTCTCTATGTAGGTTAAGGCTAATTCCCATAATAATAATAAACTAAGGTTAATTTAAGGAGTATCTCATATGTGTTCAAAGGTTTTAAAGATGTTAGCTTGCATTGACCATGTTTTACGACTTATGTTTTCTAACTCTTCTTATATCATGTTTTAGCTTGGTCAATTTCATGTGATGAAATGTCCTCTTTTAGCATGATTTAAATATTTTATGCATAACTATCATACTTGGTATATTATTTTGTACTAAAGTATACTCTTGCCTATATTTTCTCAAATGTAGGGTCCGACAGTCAGGATTCTCAATTTCGTGGGTAGTGGTTGATTGCGAGGTTCCCGAGATTTGGTGACTCCTCATGCTTTGAGGATGGATTTTCATTGTTCTTAGTTTCTTTCTTATTTTCAGTTTTGGACATGATGTATGGGCTAGGCCCAATTTCATTCTATTGTATTAGATGGCTATTGAGACAAAGTGTTTAGACTTCCGCTTTACTTTTATAAAATGTTTTGGACTTGAAATGTTGTTCTTTATCTCTTTTCATTCTATTTATTATGTTATGAATGCTAAGTGGCTTGTGTGGGGCCTCTCGGGGTCCTACACGCCATGTTACATCTAGGGTGTACCCCTGGGTCGTGACAAATTTCATCCGTTTTAATTCGTTAATTCACGGCCAAATCATGAGATATAAGCTCATATCATAAACTTATATCTCAAGAGCCAAGATTTCTATTTATTTAATATCTCATTTTAATACATTTTTTTCTTCAAGAGTCAGATGATATGAGTTTTGACCAACATTTAATTACGATATATTTTTTTAAAATTATATTGGCGTGAGAAAAACTATAATTTATAGTACTTTCCGTATAGATTTTAAATATCTAAACTTTAATTTTAATATATCAAATAAATTTAATCTTATTTATCTTTTAAAAAATAGTCAAATTGACTCTTAAAAAGTGAAATATCACGAGTATTTTAAAACGTAGGAAATATATTCAAAAATTATGTTCCATATCTCCATAATAAATAAGGAAGAAAATGATCACCATTTAAAAAAATATAATTCACCGTTACTCCATAAAAAATAAGCATAGAGAAAGACATTGTTAATTGACTTAATTTTGGCCATAAGATAATAAATAAGAAACAAAAAGTTTTAAATACTTATGCTATGATTTAATAAAGGAAATACACTGTTTCAAATTTATTTTAAAAAGAATTTATACTTCGTGTCCATTTTAGTATAGAGACTCTAGTCGTTATTATGAATCGTAATTGTATTTCATGCTCTTATATCCATCTTACTTTCATGCAATATGTCACGCCTCGAGCTTATACCCTGGGCAGGACTGGCACTCGAGAACCATTGCTGGTCCCAAGCGAACCGTTGGCCTGGCAAGACTCTTGGCGGAAGACTTACTCAATAGAAAATGTACTTAAATACAATCTTAATAAACTGTCTGAATAGATAAACTGAGAATGTTTAGAAATAACATTCAACTTAGCCAAAGTGGCAACTAAAGTCTCAACATAAAAGGGATGAAATGAAAAGACTAATGAACTAATAATATCTGACTATCTATGAAGCCTCTAAATACTAAGAGGGATGTCGGGACAAGACCTCCGATCATCCTAACAACTGAAATAATAAAACATGATAAAAAGGGATCCTCCGAAAAGCAAGGAGGCTCACCAAATGACTCTGAGTGCTCAACTGGATCAACAAAGCGCTGGATGTTGATCCTGGTTACCTGTATATGCATCATAAAATGATGCAGGCCAAATGACATCAGTACATTGAATGTACGAGCATGCGAGCGGAATTCTAAAACAAAACATAAGCTTGAAAAGGAACTGAAGAAACTTACCTCACCTCAACTCAACTCTACTCATTTCAATATAAAGCAGTAATAAGGATGCAGTATAAAGAAAAGCTTTAAAACATAAAAACACAATAGTACTTAGTTTTGTATATAAAAGTACAAGTAACTCTGTGGGAGATTCTCTAACCGACAATCATCACTATGAGCTATGTGATAATACAGCGTCTTGCCTCACGCTGTCAGGGCCGTCCTATACCTTGCGGGGGTTATAGAACCTACTACTAAGTGGATCCACTAGTCTATGCTAAAATCATTAAGGAATCATCTAAAAAGTATGACCCTGTTCTACCCATGTTGGCTACACAGTTTATGGAGACTTTAAATTATCTGAACTCAAACTCGTCCCCAAATTAGTGCTCAATACTACTCTCAAAATGTAACTAGCTCATATGTTTAAAAGCATAACTCTTTCTGTGGTTTGAGATTATTACTCAAAAACTAGCTTAAAATCTCTCTTGGAAATCGATGTTTCCTCTCTTTTTGAATGTGAAAACATTTTACTCTTGGGAATACTTAGTTCCCATATAATCTTTTGAAGAAATGAACTTAACTCTCACTCTTACTCAACTCAATGCTCAAGTCTTTAAAACAAGTTTAAAACATTTGTAAAAGACTTCTCCGAATAAAGTTCATGTCGAATTATGGGCATGAACAACTCAACTCAAGGACTTCATGGGTAATAAGTAATAGTCCCATGATTAGGAATAAAATCTCAAAAGGGATTAGGGACTCAATACTCAAGACTTAGAACTTGAAGATACTACTCCTCTCAAAGATACTCAATTTATGGAGTCCATGCAAAATTTATGGGCATGAACGACTCGACTCAAGGGTCTACATATCAATATGGAACTCGTGTATACGACTCTTCTCATTCTCATACTTACTTCCTCAAAACTTAACTCAAAATTGATAGTTGATCTCAAAGGATTCACAATTGTACTCAAAGGCTTTCTTGAACTCTACTCTTAACTCTCTTTTGAATTTGAATTATGAACTCAAGAGTTATGGTTCATGATATGAAAGATCTCGTGATAACAAAGTAGACTCATGCATACATTCTCCTCATTCTTATGCTCAATTGCTCGAGTCTTGAAAGAAGTTATTTAAATTTGTAGAAGACTCCTCAAAAGACTCAAAGGGACTTTCTCAAAATGTTCGGAAGAACTCTCAAGGCTTGACTCTTAACTCTACCTTGAATTTGAATTATGAATTCAAGGTTATGATTCATGTTATGAATGATTTCTAGGTATTTAGAAGTAGTTTAGAGTGTTTAGAATCAAAGGGGAGTAAAGGTACTCTTCGAAAGAACTCAAACGGATGAAACGACGGAGAACGGGTGGGGGCAGGCGACCCTGGCGCATTGTGTGGCGCGAGGCGCCAGCCCTCTACCTATAGAGGTGTGGTTGGCGTAGGGAAACAGGCCCCAACCCAAAAAACCCCGCCGACTTTCTTTGCTCGTTTTCTCACCCTAGTTCACCTAGATTCGAACGGTTTCTTCCCCAATCACTTGGATTCGATTTCTCAACATAAGTACACACTAATCTACTCAAAACACTCACTTTAATCTCAAGAAATCATCAAAACCCCAACAAAACAAGATTTAGAATGAAACTTCAAGAACACTTATCAAGAACTTAAATCTTTCAATATTTATAGACGAATTCGAACATGAAAATCATATTTGGCGTGTGGGTGAACGAACCCAACACTATGGAAACTTACATACCTCGTAAGGATTAAGCCTTGACATAATCCGCAAGCGAAACTCAAGAACCCGACGAACTTTGGCTTTTTCTCCTCTTTTCTCTTCTCTCAAAATCCTAGCGTAATTTTGTGTAGCGTAAACTGAACCAAATCAGTTTAGACCCCAATTAAATTACTAAAAATGATTTAAGCTAATTGGATAATAAAAAGACCAAAATACCCCTCTAAAATCTGGGTGACTTTCCTTATTCAGATAGCCCGACTTCAAACGAGCATATCTCCCTCATACGAGCTCAAAAATTAGAAAACTTGGTGGCGTTGGAAAGATAATTCAAAGACCTTTAATTTGATATCTTGTAGCCCACCTAACTCATCATGTACTAGGAGTTATGGTCATTTGAAGTTGATCCAAAACTCATACTTAACATAACTTGCCAAATTTCAGATTTTCATTCTTTCCAAAAATGGTTCTTTCTAATTTTATCTCTTTCAAATAGCGGGGTGTTACACAACAACTCTATCCTTTTACTATTAAATTATTTTAAATAATTTTAAGGGTTGTTTTCAATGCTTTACAACTTTTCTATTGAATCAAGAGGTCATCCGAAAAAGCTTCAATGGATTTGTATTCGATGTAGCTATCAACTTTCTCTTATTTTCTTCAGTCTCGCTTCTCAAGTACGTACAATGTCTTTAAATGGTATAATTATTTTTCATTTGATGCTTGTATTTATCTATCTAATTAAAATCTATAGTTTAGAATATCTATTATTTACTATAAAATTTTCACTTCCAATTTGTTTTTGTTGCTTTATTTTCTTGTAATGTTGAGTATAATCATAGGTGTTGTATAGGTGTAGTGTTGACACAAACATGAACATTGAAGTGTTTTTATTTAATTGTAACATATATATTTTGAACTTAACTGTCAAATAGCTAGAGGAATATCACATTATGAAACCTTTTTTAAAAAAAATTTATCTTTTATTACTCAATACGTGTTGCAAATTAAGTCATACTGAAGTTTCTTCATGTACCATAAGTGTACTAGGAGAAATCACTTTCTGTTCATCCTCATCTACTGCAAATTGTTTAGTACATTGAATGGACTATACAACAAATATTGAAGGGCTCTAATATGTCCAACACATAAAAACTACTAGGTGGCCTTGTAACTAACAATCACATCACCTCACTAAACCCTAGATTTTCCTTATAATCTCGACAGTTATTAATAATTGACTATCGGTCTACACCATACCCTTTCCACATGTGTATCCATCTTTCAATATAGATCATCTACTATTTTCGGACCCAAATACCCCCATAGTTGAAAATCAATTCTGCCTTTTCATTCATTCTTCCGAAACCAGCACATGCAAGACATAAAGAAAGGAAATAGGGACTACACAAGAGATATCCAACAACATACCTAGAGCAATCCTACAAATGGAGTTTGGGGAGGGTATAGTCTATGCTGACCTTATCCCAGAGGCGGAGCCATGATTTTCATTAAGGTGAGTCAAAATATAAAGAAGTGAATAAGTCAAGTGTGTGTCATTTTAGTTATTTAAAGAAAAATAAAATGGATGAAGTCAAAAACAAAAATATTGGTGCTAGAAGGGGTAAAACACATGACATCATGGAATTATTGCAACTCCTTAACCATTGCACTAAACCTTTAACATGTGTCAAAAGGTATAAACACTTGTATATATATATATTTATTTATTTTGGTAAAATTTGTATATATATTTATTAAATTAAATTTTTACCTATATATACAATATAATTCTTTGCGAAGGGGTGTCGCTTGACACCCCTCGGGTAAGGGTCGCTCCACCAATGCTTGTCCCTACCTCGTAGAGATAGAAAGGTTTCTGCTAGACCATTGTCTGAAATTAAAGAAATTTGAAAAAGGAAATGTTGGATTTTAAAAGGTGTGAATGGATAATGAAGAGTTGCGACTTTTATGAAGAGTTGTGACTTTTTATGAAAAGTTGTGACTTTTATGAAGAGTTGTGACTTTTATGAAGAGTTGTGACCTTTATGAAAAGTTGTGACTTTTATGAAATGTTGTGACCTTTCCGAAAGATTGTGACTTTTCCAAAGGGTTGTGACCTTTCCGGTAAGGCATAATAAGAACCTTTTCACACTACCCTTTGTTTTCTATAAATTGAGGAATTTCCTCTCATTTTAAAAGAACCAATTTTCTGGACTTCTCCTAGTACTACTAAATCTAGTATTCTAAGTGTACTTTACTGCCATTGAGTGGTTCGATGACACCTTGGTTTTAGGTACCGATACACCGGTGAGTAAGATCGTTCTATGCTGGGAGGATATATTCCATTAACCTCGAGTACTTGAGGGGAATAATTTTCTTAAGGGACAATGTGCATTCAGTGGGCTCGATTTTATTTCTTTGAGAAAAATATTTTGTATACTGTTTCTAATTCTATTTTCTCTACTAGTTTTAATTTTTTAGTTTTGAAAATACTCTTTAAACTTTGTTGTTTCTTACCAAGTTCTTCAAAGTTTTGTTCTAAGTATCTTAGAAATACAAGATGAACAACAATCTTAAGTAAATTATTATACTATGGTATTTCTTGTATTCTACTGATTAACGAAAACAGATCATGGAAGTAGAAGATTAATGCACTACTTCTTCAGAATTCGGTGCCTGGTTTAGCAAGGTCGAAATGAGAATGTACCAGAAAAATTGGTGGTATTCCGGTTAAAGATTACACCAGGTAACCTTCTTATTATTTATCTAAGGAGGAAAATAGTTTCTAAAAGTTAACTCTTTTGACATTTATCATCTATGTCTTTGGAAAAAGATCTGCAAACCATATGTTTTTGAATGAATTTTCCTTGGCAAATAGTGTTTCCTTGAAAATTCTTTAGTTTGCAGAATGAGATATGCAAATTTTAGTTTGATAAGATTGTATGTCAAAATGTTATATTTCGAAGGCTATTTGAAAAGAAAAGCATTTCTATGTGATAATCTAAGAATATATTTTATTCTGTTTGGAGAGAAAAAAAGAACTTTTGTAGTTTTCTACTCCGTGTGAAATTTGATTGTGTCTGATTGTTGTAGACTAAAAGCTTTTATAGTTTTCTACTCTAGATAAAATTAGACTATGCAATTGGTTTGAAGAATATGAAAACTTCACCTAATAAGTGAGAGTTGTACTTTTGGTTCTCTATAAAATTCACTCTTAAATAGAAATAAAATGTACAAAAAAATTATGTCTTTATTGTTAGTATTCTAAATACTAAGTGATATGTCTGTTTGTAATATAGAAAAAAGACCAGTGACTTAAAGTTTGTGATTTTGTGCCAGCAATAGGTCCCTCCATGGAATGAAATTTGACATTGTGTAAAGATTGTCAAAAGGATTTAAGCACTAGAATTCTTTTGTAGAATAACATTTCCAAAAGAGGTTTCATGCTGCCAATGACATTTTGATAGTCTGGGAAAATATGTGGAAAAAATATTTTCAACTATTTGAAAAATATTTTTGAGATCATATTTAAAATGTGGGAGGTTCTTTGCTTATGACAAAGGTAAAATTAGACTTAGTGTCTAATTTAAATTTGGAGCACAAGATATGAAATTCGATGATACTTTTGTATTATGTTAGATCCACAAAATTCTTGGAGTATATTTGATATTGTGGTCGTTGAATTTCTCTTTTACTAGTATATGGTATGACTAGTATGAAACTACCAAATTATATGTATACTTGTTCAAAATGATTGAGTTCTTTTATGAAAAAGTGTCACTTAAAATGTTGTGATTTTTCATGAAAAGATATGTCTATTAAATATAACTATTTGTATAGACATGAATATTGGTAAATAGTCATTTGTCATGTTTGTAAAAGAAGTACTTGGACTATATTGTCTTTATTGGACCCGATGAAACTTTGTTCATGGGTAGTTCTATAACAATCAAATTGAAAGTTATGGAAAGGTCCTTCCGAAAAGGACATTCGACAAGGTGATGACTCTAAACAATGTTTGTATCACACAAAATTGTAAGAAATAGAAATAAATATTTGTGAGAAAAAGCTACCTCACGAAGAGCTTTTCAAACTCAATATTTTTATTTGTTCTTACTTGCTTGAGTCAAAATGTTTGTGACATGAACACTTGGGACATGTCAATTACAAAACCTTATAAGAAAAACTGATCAACTTAGAAGTTTTGTCTAACTTTGAGTGCAATAAATAAAAAAGGTCAAGTTTGTGTGGAATGTAAGTATGCTGAGCAATCTTATAAATCTGTTGAAAAGAATTCTAATCCCTTAGAGTTGATTTACACTGACATTTGTGATATGAAGTCAACACCTTCTCGTGGTGGGAAAAAGTATCTCATAACTTTGATTGACAATTGCATTTGATATGTTATGTCTATTTGCTGAATGGTAAGAATGAAGCAATAGAAACGTCTAGGCAATATAAAATTGAAGTTGAAATCAGTTGGAAAAAAAATAATAACTGATAGGGATGGAGAATATAAATCTCCTTTTACAGAAATATGTTTGGAAAGTGGATTTATCCATCAAACTACTGTCCTATTCACCTAAATCTAATGGAATTGCATAATCAAAAAAAAAACTAACATTGAAGGAAATGATGGTTGCATTACTTATAAGTTCAGGTTTACCACAAAACTTGTGTGGAGGAACTATCCTTACTGCAAAAGGGAACAACAAAAAGTTGTCTTTTTCAGAAAGAAAGCAATTTTGTTTGTTTAGGACACAATCTATTCCATATGAGAAATGGAAAGGAAGAAAATCCAACTTGAAATATTTTAAAGTGTGGGGGTGTCTAGCCAAAGTCCAAATTTCTATTTCTAAAAAGATTAAAATAGGACCTAAGAACTGTGGACTATAAAATTAGACTTGAGTAGTCTGGTGAAAGGTCTAAAAGACCTTGGAAAGAACAAAAGGAGAATGTACTTAATAAAGAGATTCAGACGTGTAGTAAATGTCAAAGGACATCTACTACCTTCGAATCTGATTTTGTAACATTTCTTATGTCTTATGTGGACTCATCCTTTTGGAAAGATGGTGTTAATAGTGAGATTGGTTCAATCTTGAGCAATCCTATTGGATGTTGATTAATCTTCCTCCAAGAAATGAACCTTTAAAATCAAAATGGATCTTTAAAAGGAAAATGAAAGCTGATTGGACTATTGACAAATATAAGGCTAGATTTGTAGTCAAAGGATACAGACAAAAGAAGGTCTCGATTACTTTGATACATACTCTCCAGTAACAAGGATAACATCTATTAGGGTGTTGATCGCACTAGCGGCCGTGCATGATCTTGAAATCCATAAAATGGATGTTAAGACAACCTTCTTAAATGGAGAGTTGGAGGAAGAAATTTACATGGAACAACCCGAGGGTTTTGTGGTTCCTGGTAAAGAAAAGACAGTGTGTGAACTTGTTAAGTCACTTTATGGACTAAAACAAGCACCCAAATAATGACATAAGAAATTTGACCAAACTATGTTGGCAAATGGATTTAAGAATGATGGAAGTGATAAATGTGTTTACATTAAAATCACAAAGTCATTGTTTGTTTGTATATTGGTGATATGTTGATCATCAGTAGAGACACTAATGACATAAATTCTACTAAACATATTCTAGAAAGCAACTTTGATATGAAAGATCTTGGAGTTGTTGATGCGATCTTAGGTATAAGAATCCTTAGAACTCCATAATGTTTAGCATTGTCACAGTCTCATTGCATTGAAAAGGTACTTGACTAGTTCAAATATTTGGATTTTAATATTGTCAAGACTCCAATAAGTGTGAGCTTTGTATTTCAAAAGAGTGAAGGCAAAAGTGACTCACAATTGGATTATTGGGAAGTATGGTGTATATCATGAAGTGTACACGATCAGATATAGGATGTGCTATTAATAAACGGAGTCGGTTCACGAGTGATCCCAATCGAATTCATTGGATGAAAATGAAAAGAGTTTTGGGGTATTTAAAACATACTCAAAATAATGGCTTGCATTATAACAAATATCTAGCAGTATTGAAAGGATATAATGATGCAAACTGGATCACCGGGATCAAATGAAGTAAAATCCACGAGTTGATATGTATTTACTCTTTGTAGAGGAGTAGTCTCTTGGAAATATTCCAAAAAGACATGTATCGCTAGCTCTACAATGATCTCTGAGCTAAGTGCTCTAGATAAGGCCGGCGAATAAGTTGAAAGACTTTGGAATTTCTTGATAGATATTCTTTTTTTGGCCCAAGCCATTGACATCAGTATGCATACACTTTGATCATCAATATGCAATAGGTAGGGCATGGAGCATGATGTATAACGGAAAGTCTCATCATATAAGACATAGACATAATATTGTTAGAAAACTACTCTCTAGTAGAATTATCACAATTGACTATGTAAAGTCAATGGATAATGTGTCGGATCCACTTACAAAAAGGCCTAACTAGAGAAAAAGTTGAAAGGTCATCTAAGGGAATGGGTTTACGGCTTACGACAAGTCATCATGGCAGTAACTCTACCTAGAAGACTGGAGATCCCAAGAGCTAGGTTCAAGGAGAAAAATAAAGTTGTGGCTGACGGTTCGCCATTGTCAACCAACTCAATCCATTCTCATGATGAAGACAATGCTTAGGAACAAGGATACAACATTAAGTCTTGTTAATGAGTTAATTAAAGCTTAAAGTTTTTAATGATTTGCTAAGTTTGGCAGATTTGACCAAATAGTGTATCTACGCGATAACACGGTTAGAAATCACTTATGTGAGTGTGAAGTGTAAGCCGCTTCAAAGAGGATGATTGTCAAAAGCCCATCTCTCTATACACTCATGAAACCAGGAGGTGTTCATGGTTGAAACGAACACAACCGTAAGAACCATAAACGGTAAATGGTTGATTATGTGACATATGGTTGTCTAGGTATACACCAAAGATTGACGGTTCAAAGATATCAAATCTATCGATTGACCGAGTATATCCGACATATGTTCACTACGGAAAGTTCAAAGGGAAACCTACTTATCCAGATGCAATTAATTCCTGCTTGTAAAGTACACACACTTGTTCGTTTCTTTGTCTTGGAGTCATTCCCCATTCATGTGGGGGATTGTTGGGTTTTAAAAGGTGTGAATAGAAAATGAAGAGTTGTTACTTTTATGAAAAGTTGCGACTTTTATCAAGAGTTGTGACTTTTATGAAAAGTTGTGACTTTTATAAAAAGTTGTGACTTTTATGAAAGGTTGTAACCTTTTCGAAAGATTGTGACTTTTCCAAAGGGTTGTGACCTTTCTGGTAAGGCACAATAAGAACCTTTTCACACTACCCTTTGCTTTCTATAAATTGAGGAATTTCCTCTCATTTTAAAAGAACCAACTTTTTAGACTTCTCCTACTACTACTAAATCTAGTATTCTAAGTGTACTTTACTGCCGTTGAGTGGTTCGCTAACACCGTAGTTTTTAGGTACCGATACACCGGTGAGTATGATCGTTCTATCTTGGGAGGATATATTCCATGAACCTTGGGTACTTGAGTGGAATAATTTTTTTAAGGGCACACTATGCATTCAGTGGGCTCGATTTTCTTTCTTTGAGAAAAATATTTTGTATATTGTTTCTAATTTGTTTCTGATTCTATTTTCTCTACTAGTTTTAATTTTCTAGTTTTGAAAATACTCTTTAAACTTTGTTGTTTCTTACTAAGTTCTTCAAAGTTTTGTTCTAAGTATCTTAGGAATACAAGATGAACAACAGAAAATACATAAATAAGGGTAGTAAAAACAAAGAAATAATGTTAATTAGGAGAAACACAGAACGTGCCAAGGAAAGAACAATAATAATAACACAATAATGTGATAATCGAAGAACAAAACACACTTGTGATAAACGAGATTGAAGAACAAGAAACTATGATAATGGTGTTAATATTACCGGTAAGAAGGAAGGTTCAAGTAAGACCACCAATCCTCTCACACCTCCCCACTAGGCATCTATACTTCTCCTATTTGCATGTCCAAAACCATCCCAGCCCCACTTTCTTATCTTATCTACCACAGAGGCAACTCCTACCTTGTCCCGAATATATTGATTCTTAATCTTATCCCTCTGAGTATATTAGAATATCTAGAGAAAGTATTAAAGGAAGTTTATCTCTTGTTATATGTTCAATTATATTTTTCTTGTAGATTTGACATAACTTGATGTATTTTATTGCAAGATGGTGATCCTCTTGATTCAGACATGTGAATTTTGTTTCACCTAGTGTGCAATCCACCTCACTAAAATGTAAGGAAAAGAAGTGGAAACGTATGGATGCTAATTATAATGAAACATAAACTACAAGTAAAAAGAAAGAGAAAAGTAAGAAAACAAAACTGAAGAATAAGTGTTCCCGCAGACACATTGTTAGTATAAATGTAACACCCCGGATTCAAAACGAGGCAAATAGAAGCTTTTGGAAAAACTGCAGGTGTTGACCAACGGTGGCCAACCACGGACCGTAGGTGGGTCAGTGGTTGGGCACCACAGGAAACCCTCCAGGCCAGGTCCACGGCTGGTCCCACGGACTGTAGGTGGGTCCATGGTCTATGGTCCAGGGGTCCGTGGGTCAGGGCCAAAGTCTCTGACCAGATGACGGCTGACCAGGATGGACCGTAGGTCCAACTACGGTTCGTCGGTTGTGGTTCTGTGGGTCACGCATAGTGGTTACTTTTAGAGGTATATGGGACTTTTACGGTTTTAATTAAATCAATGTGGAATCATTTTTTCCAAGTATAGAAAACCTATATAAGTATTTTTAACCCCTAAAATCCCTCATTCAAGTCATTCTCTCAAAATCCCAAAAAGAATTCCCAAACTCCTCTAAAATATTCTCTTTCTAGAAGTTGGAAAAAGAAGGAAGAAATTGAAGCTAGGTCAAGTTCAAGTCTCCAATCTTCAAGCTTATGAGGGCTTTGTAATCAAGGCATGATGGCTTTTCATCCATGGAGTCCCCTAGAATTCCCCAATTTGATGAAGAATTCCCCAATTCTAGTTAGGGTTTCTTCCAATGTTGTGGGTTATGATGAATGTTGATCTAATTGAGTGAATTATGATTGTTTATGATTGAATTGATATTAAATAATATTTTTAGGATGAAATTACATGTACCCATGTCTAGCCTATGTTTCTAGGTTAGAATTGATATAGTTGGGTTGATGCCATGAAGGGAAACTTTGTGGGTTTAGGTTCATCCATATAGAATTGATGAATTAAGATGATAATTGCTTTAAGAGTAAACCTTATGATATGAATTGTAGGTAATTGATGTAGGTGTGGTGGAAGAGATACTTCCCACATGAATTGATTAAGTATGAATGTGAAAGTCTTTCTCACATTAATGATTCTAGGTTGAAAGGGTTGCTCACCTAAAATGAATCTAGACTAAAAGACTATGTAATTGATGAGGCTAGAGGTGACTACCCATGACCTCCATATGAAAGGGTATGAGGTGATTTCCCATACTCCTTAGAATTGAACAAGAGGTGAGTCCCCACGTTCTTATTATGATAAATGGACACGGAGGCGAGTACCCCTTATCCTTATGAAATGATGTGGATGTGAGTACCCACGTTATATGATGTGATTGTGGAGGCAAGTACCCATGATCTTAAAGTAAGTAAGGCAAGAGGCGAGTACCCATTAGCCTTTGTAAGTGAGGCAAGAGGCGAGTACCCATTAGCCTTTATAAGCTAGGCAAGAGGTGAATCCCCAAGTCTTTAAAAGTAAGTATGAATAAAGAGAACTATGATTTAAAGAACGAATAGCTTGGATTGTTGCTAGAGATGCCTCCCATGAGGTAAGCTTGACTAGGGGCGGATGGCCCAAGTCTTGACTAAGGAGGAGTAAGGTTGTTTGAGAAGTATTTCTTTCTTATTATGATGATGATCTATGTACGTTGATTATGCTTATGGTTTATGTTGACTAACCATTATGTTTATGTTGTTTATGCTAGCCATCATATTTAGTACATGTTTGTACTAACGCATACTCTTGTCTACATTCTTATCAAATGTAGGGTCCAGCGATATTGACACTCATTCTCGTGGCTAGGATCATAGTAGATCAAGGATTGAAAATTTAGTGAGTCCTCATAGCATTCGAGGATTTGACCACCATGCCCCTTTATGTCTTTCATTTCATGTTTGGACTATTATATGGGTTGTGTCCCAAGATTTATTCCTGTGGTTTAAATGGTTTGAGACAATTGTATTAGATTTCCGCTTCATTTTATAAAGACTTTGATTGTATTGAAATATTTTAATTTTTTGTTCATTTCTATTACTTTATGTTATGATATGTTAAGTGGCTTGTATGAGGCCTCTCGGGGTCTTGTACACCTTGTTACATCTAGGGGGTACCCCTGGGTCGTGACAAACTTGGTAATCAGAGCACAAAGTTTAGAATGATTCTAGGATGTCTCAAACCACGTCAAGTAGAGTCTTGTTCATAAGTGTGAAGCGCGCCACAATTATGAATGAGAGACTACTAGATGTTAAGGAAACTTCACTTCTTCATTTCTCTAAGTCGTGCCATGGAGTTTAATTCTATAAATTCTTTCTCCTAATCCTTACCCGATGGTTTTCAGGATATGACTACTAGAAGGACTAATGCTAGAAGGATTAAGGGAGACAATGTGGATCAAGAAGTTCTTCCCCAAGCTCCTCCTCAAGCTTCAATTGATCCTTTGGCTGAGAATATAACCAATGTGGAGTTTACATCGGCTTTCCAAGTGTTGGCTCAAGCCCTGACGGCCCAAGCCAATAGAGAGGTGGTAGCTCCCGTGAACCCAAATGTGTGTACGGCGGCGGCAAGAGTGAGGGACTTTACAAGGATGAACCCTCCAGAATTTTATGGCTCCAAAGTTGAGGAAGATCCTCAAGAGTTTATCGACGGGGTCTATAAGATACTTGCTATCATGGGAGTGAATCCGGTAGAGAAGATAAAATTGTCCGCTTATCAACTCAAAGGGGTTGCTCAAATTTGGTTCAATCAATAAAAAGAGGCACGGCCGGAAGGAGCGGGTCCTATAGAGTGGGAAAGGTTCATAGGCGTTTTCCTTGATAGATTCTTCCCTCTTGAGATGAGAGAGGCCAAGGTGCTTGAGTTCATTAACCTTCAGCAAGTAAATATGAGTGTGAGGGAATATGCTTTGAGATTCACTCAACTATCTAAATATGCTCCTTCTATTATGGCGGATCGTAGGACCAAGATGAGTAAGTTTGTATCGGGTGTGTCCGACTTGGTAGTCAAAGAATGCCACACTGCTATGTTTGACCATGACATGGACATTTCTCGCTTTATGGTGCATGCCCAACAAATTGAAGAGGAAAAGCTCAAGGAAAGATCTAGGGAAGCAAAGAGGGCAATGATGGATGATGGTAACTTTTTATATTCTAGATCTGGTGGACGAGGTCGTTCAAGATTTCAGTAAAAGTTCTCCGGGGAAGGTTCTTCAAATGCTCCTCCAAGGTCTAACAATGAAAGGGTGTCTAACCCTAAACCTCAAGGGGATGGTAGTAGGTCCTTAATGCCTACTTGTGTTAAATGTGGGAGAAATCATGAGGGTAAGTGTCTAGCGGGCTCCAATGCTTACTTTGGGTGGGGTAAGACGGGTCACAAGATAAGGAATTGTCCCTCGGTTTCTAAGAATGAGGAAGATACTCGTCGTAGGGCTCAACCCTACTCTTCATCTGGTCCAAGTGGTTCGGGTGCGAATGCCCCTAAGCAAAACCAATTCTATGCACTCCAGACTAGAGGTGATCAAGAGAGTTCACCTGATGTGGTTACCGGTATGTTGAAAGTTTTCCAAATAGATGTATATTCTTTACTTGATCCCGGTGCTACTTTATCCTTTGTGACACCCTATGTGGCTATGAGATTTGATGTGTTTCCTAAAGTGTTGCTAGAACCCTTTTTTATTTCTACCCCGGTTGGTGATTCTGTGTTGGCTGAGAGGGTATATAGAAAGTGTCCCATCTCCTTATCCCATAGAGTTACTCTTGTTGACTTGGTAGAACTTGATATGTTAGACTTTGATGTCATCCTTGGTATGGATTGATTGCATTTATGCTATGCTTCTATCGATTGTAGAACTAGAGTGGTTAAGTTCCAATTCCTAAATGAGCCTATCCTAGAGTGGAAGGGGGGAAATTCTATGCCTAAGAGTCGAGTTATTTCTTGTCTTAAAGCTAGAAAGATGATTTCTAAGGGTTTCTTTTACCATCTAGTGAGGGTGAGGGATGTAAATTCCAAAACCTCTTCTCTTGAGTCGGTCCCAGTTGTAAAGGAGTTTCTGGAAGTATTCCCTGATGAACTACCTGGTATTCCTCCCGAAAGGGAAATAGATTTCGATATTGACCTTCTCCCAGATACGCAACCTATCTCTATTCCTCCTTATAGAATGGCTCCTGCAGAACTTAAGGAGTTGACAAAACAGTTGAAAGATCTGTTAGATAAAGGTTTTATCCGACCAAGCATCTCACCATGGGGTGCTCCAGTGTTATTCGTTAAGAAAAAGGATGGTTCACTCAGAATGTGCATCGACTATCGACAGTTGAACAAGGTGACTATTAAGAACCCGTATCCTCTCCCTAGGATTGATGATTTGTTTGACCAACTTCAAGGGACAAGTTATTTCTCTAAAATTGATCTCCGATCGGGTTATCACCAATTACGGGTGAAAGATAAAGATATTACGAAAATGGATTTTAGAACCCGATATGGTCACTATGAGTTTTGGATAATGTCGTTTGGGTTGACTAATGCTCCGTCGGCGTTTATGGATTCGATGAATAGAGTGTTTAGGCAATACCTTGATATGTTTGTGATTGTGTTCATTGATGATATTTTGATCTACTCAAGGAGTGAGGATGAGCATAATGATCATTTGAGGATTGTGTTGCAAATCCTTAAGGAACAACAACTCTTTGCAAAGTTTAGCAAGTGTGGGTTTTGGCTAAGGTCCATATCTTTCCTTGGTCACATTGTTTCAAGCAAAGGTATAGATGTAGATTCTAAGAAGATGGATGCGGTCAAGAGTTGGCCTAGACCTCTATCACCTTCATACATTAGAAGTTTCTTGGGTTTGGTCGGTTATTATCGATGATTTGTTGAGGGGTTTTCTTCTATTGCCTCTCCATTGACGGCTTTGACTCAAAAGAAGGCTAAGTTTGTATGGTCCAGATTGTGTGAAAAGAGTTGAAAGATAGACTTACCTCTGCTCCGATTTTGACTTTACGGGAAGGGACGGATGGTTTTGTGGTATATTGTGATGCCTCAAGAATTGGGTTGGGATGTGTGCTTATGAAAAATGGAAAGGTTATTGCCTATGCTTCAAGATAACTTAAGGTTCATGAGAAGAATTATCCGACCCACGATCTTGAATTAGCAGCGGTGGTTTTTGCCTTAAAGATATGGAGGCATTATTTGTATGGTGTTCATGTAGATGTGTTCACCGACCACAAAAGCTTGCAATATGTGTTTAATCAAAAAGATTTGAATCTTCGCCAAAGAAGGTGGCTTGAGCTATTGAAGAATTATGATATGAATGTCTTTTATCACCCCGAAAAGGCGAATGTAGTAGCGGATGCTCTTAGTAGGTTGTCTATGGGTAGTGTTGCTCACGTTGATGATGATAGAAAAGAGTTGGCACGAGATGTCTATAGATTAGCCCGATTGGGTGTTCGATTAGTAGACTCCTCCAAGGGTGGTATTATGGTACACAATGATTCCGAATCGTCTTTTGTGAGTGATGTGAAAGCTAAACAATGTCTTGATCCGACTTTGGTAGAATTGAAGGAAGTGGTGCTCAAAAAGTCCATTGAGGCTTTCTCTCAAGGGGGAGATGGAGTACTTAGATACCAAGGTCGATTATGTGTTCCAAATATTGATGACTTAAGGGAGCAAATTTTAGCAGAAGCTCATATTTCTCGATATTCCATTCACCCGGGAGCCACCAAGATGTACCGTGATTTCCGGGAGATCTATTGGTGGAATGGGATGAAAAAAGATATTGTGGGATTTGTGGGTAAGTGTCCAAATTGCCAAAAATTGAAAGTTGAGCATCAGAAACCGATAGGTTTATCCCAAGACATTAGCATTCCTACTTGGAAGTGGAAAGACGTGAATATGGACTTTATAGTGGGGTTGCCACGTACTCGGCGACATATGATTTGATTTGGGTTATAGTAGACCGAATGACGAAATCAGCTCATTTCATTCTTGTCAAAATTTCTTATGTGGCGGAAGACTATGCCAAGTTGTATTTGAGGGAAATGGTAATGTTGCATAGGATACCCTTATCCATTATCTCCGATAGAGGTACTCAATTTACTTCTCAGTTTTGGAAGTCATTCCAAAAGGATCTTGGCACTAAAGTGAAGCTTAGCACGGCTTTTCATCCACAAACCGATGGGCAAGCAGAGCGAACGATCCAAACTTTAGAGTATATGTTGAGAGCATATGTCATCGATTTCAAGGGAAGTTGGGATGATCACTTGTCGTTGATAGAGTTTGCTTATAATAATAGCTACCATTCTAGTACTGGTATGGCCCCCTTTGAAGCTCTTTATGGTAGGAGGTGTAGATCTCCCATAGGGTGGTTTGAAATGGGTGAGGTTGCCTTGGTTCATGAGGCTATGGAGAAAGTCCAGCTCATTAGAGAAAGGTTGAGAACAGCCCAAAGCCGACAAAAATCCTATGCCGATGTTAGAAAGAGAGACCTTGAGTTTCAGGTTAGTGATTGGGTCTATTTGAAAATTTCACCCATAAAGGGTGTGATGAGATTTGCGAAGAAAGGAAAACTTAGTCCCAGATACGTATGCCCATATCAAATCTTGAGACGTGTTGGCAAGGTTGCTTATGAACTTGAGTTGCCAAATGATTTGGCAATGGTGCATCCGGTGTTCCATGTCTTTATGCTTAAGAAGTGTGTTGGAGATCCGACATTCATAGTTCCCCTAGAAGGCTTGGGGGTTGATGAAAGTCTTTCTTATGAAGAAGTTCCGGTTGAGATTCTATACCGGCAAGTTAAGAGATTGAGAAACAAGGAAGTTGCTTCCGTGAAGGTATTGTGGAGAAACCACTTAGTTGAGGGTGCTACTTGGGAGGCCGAGGCCGATATGAAGTCCCGATATCCTCATCATTTTCCTTCTACTCCTATTCTAGCTTGAGGTAATGAGGTTCATCTTGGTTTGTTTTATGATTTGAAGTGATGTGTGACTATGTGTTTCCATGATTTCCTTGATGTGCATGTTTATGAAAAAGCTTAAGTTTTGAAAGAAATGACTTATGTGAATTGTTTTCCTCATGTTGTTGTGCCTTGAGTATGAGTTGCATATAGACTTCATGAGATGAGTTGATGAACATGTTTTAGATATGCTTTTTGAGATTGAATTGCATATGAGCTCCATGAGATTGTGTTGAGCATGTTTTAAGATGGAGAAGGTAGTTCCTCCTTGAATATAAGAATTCTGAAAATTTTATGCATATTGGATTGTTAGATGTAGTTCCTACTCCCTTAAGGTGCATTCAGTATGTTTAGCTTGGAGTTGAAGTTCCTCCTTGGTTCTGTGCATTTAGATGAGTTTCATGCATGATGGGCTGCTAGTCTTGAGTCTTTTCATCTAGAAACGTGCCTAGAATCTCATTCGAGGACGAATGATCCCAAGGAGGAGATAATGTAACACCCCAGATTCGAAACGAGGCAAATAGCAGCTTTTGGAAAAACTGTAGGTGCCGACTAATGGTGGCCAACCACGGACCGTAGGTGGGTCCGTGGTTGGGCACCTCAGGAAACCCTCCAGGCCAGGTCCATGACTGGACCCACGGACCGTAGATGGGTCCACAGTCCTTGGTTCAGGGGTCAGTGGGTCAGGGCCAAATTCTCTGAACAGCCGAAGGCAGACCAGGACAGACCGTAGGTCCATCCACAGTCCGTCGGTCGTGGTTCCGTGGGTCACGCCTGGCGGTTAGTTTTAGGGGCATATGGGTCTTTTCTGGTTTTAATTAAATCAATATGGTGTCGTTTTGCCCAAGTCTAGAACACCAATATAAGTATTTTTAACCCCCAAAATCCCTCATTCAAGTTATTCTCTTAAAATCCCAAAAGAATTCCCAAAACTCCTCTCAAATATTCTCTCTCTAGAAGTTGGAAGAAGAAGGAAGAAATTGAAGCTTGGTAAAGTTCAAGTCTCCAATCTACAAGCTTGTGATGGCTTTGTAATCAAGGTATGATGGTTTTTCATCCATGGATTCCTTCCATCCATGGAGTCACCTAGAATTCCCCAATTTGATGAAAAATTCTCCAATTCTAGTTAGGGTTTCTTCCAATGTTGTGGGTTATGATGAATGTTAATCCAATTGAGTGGATTATGATTGTTTATGATTGAATTGATAGTAAATCATGTTTTTAGGATGAAATTACATGTACCCATGTCTAGCCTATGTTTCTAGGTTAGAATTGATATAGTTGGGTTGATGCCATGAAGGGAAACTTTGTGGGTTTAGGTTCATCCATATAGAATTGATGAATTAAGATGATAATTGCTTTAAGAGTAAACCTTATGATATGAATTGTAGGTAATTGATGTAGGTGTGGTGGAAGAGATACTTCCCACATGAATTGATTAAGTATGAATGTGAAAGTCTTTCTCACATGAATAATTCTAGGTTGAAAGGATTGCTCACCTAAAATGAATCTAGACTAAAAGACTATGTAATTGATGAGGCTAGAGGTGACTACCCATGACCTCCATATGAAAGGGTATGAGGTGATTTCCCATACTCCTTAGAATTGAACAAGAGGCGAGTGCCCACGTTCTTATTATGATGAATGGACACGGAGGCGAGTACCCGTGATCCTTATGAAATGATATGGAAGCGAGTACCCGCATTATATGATGTGGTTGTGGAGGCGAGTACTCATGATCTTAAAGTAAGTAAGGTAAGAGGCGATTACCCATTAACCTTTGTAAGTGAGGCAATAGGCGAGTACCCATTAGCCTTTATAAGCTAGGCAAGAGGCGAATGCCCATGTCTTTAAAAGTAAGTATGAATAATGAGAATTATGATTTAAAGAATGAATAGCTTGGATTGTTGCTAGAGATGCCTCCCATGAGGTAAGCTTGACTAGGGGCGGATGGCCCAAGTCTTGACTAAGGATGAGTAAGGTTGCTTGAGAAGTATTCCTTTCTTATTATGATGATGATCTATGTACGTTGATTATGCTTATGGTTTATGTTGACTAACCATTATGTTTATGTTGTTTATTCTAACCATCATATTTAGTATATGTTTGTACTAACGCATACTCTTGCCTACATTCTTATCAAATGTAGGGTCCGGCGACATTGACACTCATTCTCGTGGCTAGGATCATAGTAGATCAAGGATTGAAGATTTGGTAAGTCCTCATAGCATTCGAGGATTTGACCACCATGCCCCTTTATGTCTTTCATTTCATGTTTGGACTATTGTATGGGCTGTGTCCCAAGATATATTCTTGTGGTTTAGATGGTTTGTGACAATTATATTAGACTTCTGCTTCGTTTTATAAAGACATCGATTGTATTGAAATGTTTTAAATTTCTGCTCATTTCTATTACTTTATGTTATGATATGCTAAGTGGCTTGTAGGAGGCTTCTCGGGGTCATGTACGCCTTGTTACATCTAGGGGGTACCCCTGGATCGTGACAAACGTATTGGGCGTTAAATGCAATGTTTAAGTTGTACACTGATGTCACTAGTCAATGGCTAGTACTTTGTAATACAGTTTAGGATTTTGTTCGTTGATTTTTGTCCTTCGAAACATTAAGTTAATAATAAGTGGACAAAATTACCCCTCTCATCCAACATTGATTAGATTTCTTCCCTAATTCATCTTCTTTCTCAACTTCATCCTTCTCTACTCCTTCAGATTTCAACCCAAGAGATTCAAGTATCAACAATGGTGAATTATAGATATTTTAAGCTATTTAATTACAACGACTAGTTTTATTTTCAACTCTTTTCTCATAAGAGACAAAACTTCATATTATATCCACTATGCATATCTTTGGCTCGTTGTGTACAAGATTTACCTCATATGGCAAAACCTAGCTCGATAATTATTCTATTTCTTTTTTTTTAATCATAAAATTTTAACTACCTTTGTCTCGAGGTAAAACTTTTCATTATACTCGATGTATACAATTTTTTTCTTATTAGGCAAAAGTTAGCTTGATAATTATTATCGTCTTTGTAAAAAAATTCAACTACTTTTGCCTCGAGGCAAAACTTCTCATGATATACACTATTTGTATCTGTTAGGATCGAAAATAAGGAAGTGTAATACGGAAGCTAGCAAAGCAAACCTCGAAAGACCATGAGTAAGAAGACAAACGAGAAATATACCAAAAGACACAAAGATTTAACGTGGTTTGGTCAATCGACCTACGTCCACAAAGGAGATGAGCAATCCACTATATAAATATGAGAGTACAAATTATAGAGAGAAATAACCTAAACCAATTCACTCGGAATACATGAGAGGTTCACACAAGTGATAACGTATCAAGCTTGTGTCCCACAAATTCTCCCCCCAAACCAAAACTCTCAAAACCCCTGAAACTACATTGTGAATGCTAATTAAGTTAGAAGGAACAAGCCTATATTTATAGAGTCCAAAAACCTTTCATACAAGAAAAGGACTAGTAAAATATTAAAACCTTTTCCTAAAAAGAAAACTTATTGATGGTAAAAAATCAGGGCAAATAAAACCCAACAGTATCTTGTCTCGTTGTATATAAATTTGCCTCATAAGGCAAACTTACGATTTATTTTTAAAGCAACCCATCTAATACTCTTTACCAACAATACATGAGCAATAGTTTAGCACATGTGGTTGGAATCACTTGTCTTAAACCATGTAAAATATAATTAGCAAAAACTTTTATAGTCGAATAAAACATTCATAATCATCATATCATCATATGTTATTAAAAGAAGAAAGCTCCAAAGTGCAAAATTGGATTATCATTTTACCCCTACACTAAATTAAAATGTAATAAAATAATTATCTAAACATAAATTAAATATTAATATTTGAATTACATAATAGAGAAGTAAAATGAGAAGTTCAGCAGTCCTACTTAATTATTATGTGTGAAACAACTGAATATTTATATTTTTTTTAAAGACTAATTATGAGAAGTTGAAAGGAATAAAATTAAGTAATTGAGGAATATGAAAGAGTGTTTACCATCAAATCTTCAAGACTACACTATATAAACATACACAGTATTAGTCATTCAGCATATGCTTTCCTTGTTAATTAAGCGGGTACAAAAGTTTCTTCTAATTTTTAGGTACGGTCTTATTAAGTCTAGATTTTTCCGTTTGATTTGCTAACTTTATTTGAATGATAATCTTCTAATTTTTTTAATAAGTGCAAGAAATAGCTTGAACGGTATAATCACACATAAAGAAATGAGTGTTGTACATATGTGGTTTGATATTGAATGCTGATCAACTCTCTTTGATCCTAAGCATTGCAACTGATATTTAATCACATTTGCCCTTTTTTTATTCTTTAACTTGCGGTGCTTTTCCTTGAATATTTTACAAATGTTGATATTTAATCACCTTTTGATTTATGAGAATTTTATATATTTTTAAGTTGTTGATGACTGTATGTACATTTAATTGCTTATAGACAGGTAAGCTTAATTTGACCATGCCTATTGTGAGACTTATCTATTGGGCAGTGGATCGAAAATATCGAGAAACACTGTTACAAACATGGATGTTCTCTCAATAGTTTATTATATGTCTTTTATTTTATTTTTTATTGATTTTCATACGGGATACACATGTAACGCACGTGCTCATTTACTAACATGATTAAAAGGATCAAGCAAGCATCTGTTTTAACTAACAGAATCCTAAATTGCATTACAATGCACTAGTCAGTGATTAATGACATCGTTGTACAACTTAAACATTTAATCCAATGCCCAATATGTTAATACTAACTGTGTTTGCTGGAATACTTATTCATCAATTTTCTTCTTCTTCTTCTCTTTCTTTTGACCTGTTTCATCATCATTAGCATCCTCATCTCTCCGCTTCTTTTTATTACATTTCAGTGAGGTGGATTGAACACTAGGTGAAAGAATATCCTCATGTTTGAATTCCAGAGGATCGCCACCCTACAATAAAAAGAATCGAGTCATGTCAAATCTGCAAGAAAAAGATATATGAAGATCTAACAAGAACTAAACTTCCTTTCATACTTTCTCCAGATATTCTAATATTCCTCTGGTTACTGCTTTCCCAGCACAATCATATCTTCCAATAAAAAGAAATCACACCATAAGTATAGACGAGGTAATTTATAATCGAAGAACTTCATATAGGCTGGTTAACGAAGCAGTAGAATCTTGCACTACCTCAACTCTGCTCGAATCTTCTCAAGTGCCAGTGTCAGAGATGTTTTGGTACCAATATCAACTCCACCTTCAACAAATCCTCTCAATTCGTTTTGGTTCACAAATTCTCCTTCGACCGAATTAGGTCTGGACTTTGGTCCAGAAATTCCCATTAGATAAGCAGCTACATCAAAAATTAATCACCTAAAATAGAAAAGAGACAAAAATTAAACACTAGTCCAATTGAAGGACAATCCGCACAAACGCATGGGAATTTAGCCCATAAGGAACTCCATGTACTTTTATTTTGGCCCAACCCAACACAAATAAGAGTCCACAACTGTAATTTGTAGATGTATTGCTTGCAAAACCCCTAAAACCATTCTAATGGCAGAACCTCATCTTCCCTTTATATGCTTATCTGTGGTTCAGTGACCAAATAACCAAAAAACCCACCAATGATATACCTGAGAAATTTCAATTCTTGGCTTTTTCTAAAAAATCTTCAACTTCCTCCAAACTCAATAGCATCAACATGCTTGAGCTCATCAACCCCATATCGATTTTCATTATCTTTTTGGGGACTCTTTTCATTTTCAGCTCAATTTCAGAAAGAATCAACTAGTTCAGATAGTGTAGCCAACAACAAAAAAAGAAAAGAAATCATTGGGTGTTTTCTTTCAAGAAGTTGTTGGACTCTTAATAGTCTGAACAATCAGAAAGTGAGGATGAAACTTAAAACAAAGAATTGAAGCGTAAGTTAAGAAAACAGGAGGAAGAAGTGAGAGTTTACGGGAGAAGAGGAAAAATGAGAAACCTAATTGTCACAACCCAAAGTATATCCTAGGTGTCACATGGTGTATAGAACCCAAAAAAATATACACAAGTCGTTTATCATATATCATACAAGATAATAGAAATAAATAGAATTGAAAAGAGCATTTCTGTAACACCTTGGAATTTGGAAAAGTTAAGGAAGGTTTAACAGTCAGGTCCACGGACCTTAGCCCAACTGTGAACCCTCCACGATTGCTAAACAGCCCGTGGAAGGGTAAACGGCCCATGAAGAGGGCTAGGGTGGCTGTCTAAGAAATCCAATTTTTCCCCTCTGGTTCACGACCCCACTTCACGGGCCATGAAGGGCTAAACGGTCCATGAAGGCTCCCATACTGGTGTTCCATCAGCTTTTTTAGTTAGGGCTATTTTAGTCTTTTCCTATGCGTCTAATACCTAAGCTATGTCATTTTAACCCATATTCTAAGCCCTATATAAGTATTTCTAAGTCCTAAAACTACCCATTCTAAAATCATTCTCCTAAATTCCTAATTTTCCACCAAGTTCTTCCCCAAAGTTCTCTCTAAAGCTAAGGAGGAAGAAGATAGAGTTTCACTTCAAGATCTCCAATTCACCATAGCTTTTGGGCCTTGATCATTAAGGTATGTTAGTATTCACCTACGAATTCAATAGCTATTTTCTATCTTTTATTGCATGAATTGAAGTAATTACATGTTTTTGAGTTGAATTCAGATGAACCCATGCATGATTCATGATTTTAGACTATGAACACATGATGAAATTTATGAACAATGAAATATGATTTTTATAAAGATATACATATTTTTATGAAATTGATATAAATTATTTAAGGATGCTTTTAGATGAAAGTATCAATGAGATTGTGAAAGGTTATCTCACATGCTACTATGATCATGATTGTGAAAGGCTTTCTCACATAATGATTCATAAGGTTGAAATATTTTCTCACCTAAGTTGAATCATGTTTTAGGAGCTATTATAAATAACTTTAGCTTGGATTGATTACTTAATTGTTCCTTTCAATGGATGATGAAATGAATATGATTAATGACAATTATGTGGGATTTTACTTAGCACCGAGAGGATATGGAGATGGAGGCTCTCCCGTTAGTAGAGGTCGGGTCTCTAGTACCAATCTCATTGTCCCTAACTACGTGCCCCGCTAGGATGTCTTAGCTAGTGGATCCATGCAAGCTAGAAGTTTATGGTCCTTACCTTGTCAAGTAGGATATCTCTTTTCGGTGTGGTATAGACACTAGATTCCATTATTTAGCTCACATGGTCTATGTCGGTTAATGGTAAACACCCCATAATAATAAACTAAGGTTACTTTTAAAGTATCTCACTAAGTGTTTTAAATATGATAAGCTTGCATTGACCATGATTATCACTTGTGTTTTCCTAACCTTTTACCTTATGCTTTAGCTTGGTCATTGTATGTCATGTAAAGTCCTTTTAGCATGATTTCATATCGTTTATATATTGTTATCATACTTAGTAAATCCCATGTACTAATTCATACTTGTGCCTACATTATTTCACTAATGTAGGGTCCGACGTTCCTATCTCACATACTCGTGGCTAGTTGATCTCTCTATTAGCATTTGAAGATGGGTAAGTCCTCATGTTACGAGGAGCAAGACACTTTTATAGTTTTCTTCATTTCAATTTTCAAACATTGTGTGTGGTGTATGGGTTATGTCCCAACAACTTATTTTGATGTAGTATATGGCTTGTTGAGACTATGTTAGACTTCTGTTTTGTCAAACTCTTTTATAATATGAAAATGCTTATTTTGAAATCTTTTATTTCTAATATCTTGTATAATATATGCTAAGTGTCTTGTGTATGGCCTTTCGGGGTTCTATAAGTCATGTTACACCTAGGGTATACTTTGGGCCGTGACAAACTTGGTATTCGGAGCACAAGGTTTAGAAAGGTCCTATGATGTCTCACAAACCACATTAAGTAGAGTCTTGTTCATGAGTGTGAAGCATTTCACACTTAGGATAGGAGGCTATAAGATGTTTAGGAAATCCACTTCTTTCATCATTCTAAAGTCGAGCGATAGAGTGTTGATGTACCGTGAACTTACGGTATTTCTGATGCATTAAACTTAGAGTTTTGCATGAGTCTTAAGAATTTTATTATTAGATGTGATGGTATTTTGGTTTAATTTTGTAGGAAATAGGTTTTGGACCAGTTGGTATTCAAAGTGTTGAAACAGCAGGAATTTTGGCGACTGACGAACCCACCTACGAGCTATCGTTCTTTCGATGAGCCATCGGTGGAAAGCGTGGGTGAAGTGCTGAGAAAATGGAACGAAGTTTTGAGCGATGGAAGAAATCGACGAGCCGTAGTCTTCACTTCGAGCCGTACATGAGGAGTCGTAGATAACTTTAGGAAGGATGAGTTTCAGTCCATGAACGACAAATGAACAGGACGGGCCGTCGATGGACTTATGGACCGTAGGTCAGGCCCGTCGATGGCACTCACGAGAATATTGACTAACAGTTGAACGAAGAAGGCACCTACGAGCCGTCGTTCCTTCGACAAGCCGTGGGGCCAACAGTAGGTGACACTGCTCAAAACCGGATTTCCTTAGTGTTCCTTTTCCTACTTGGTTTAGGACTTATTTTCTATAAATATTAGTTGTAAATTTCATTTTTGGGTTGTTAGACCTTTTTGAGATACTTTGTTTTAGCTTCGGGAATTCTATTGCAAACACTTTTAGCATTTAATTCTTGAAGTTTGGTTTATGAAATTTGCATTTGTTCTTCAATTCACGATTCTGGATTTCATCTATTCTAATTGTAAGTTCATCATTTATATTATTAACCCTATTAAGAATTGTGATAACTCAAGCATGAATAACTTAATTTGCAACTAGGATTGTGGGAACCATGAGTAATTAACAACGTAAAACTAATAATTAAGTGATTCTGAAATAGTATTTTGCATTCATTGTTAATCTCTTCGTTTTGAATGCTTTTTAATGGTGCGCAACGTTAGAACTCGCCTCATTCTTACTTGCCCGACCAAGGAAATAATGAATGAGAAAGTAATTTAACAACAGATATTTAGCGTGATAATCCACTATCTAATATCCTGACCCACCTACTGCGAGGGCTAATCTGGGGTTAAGGGTAAGTGTTAGTAAAGCATACACTCATAGACCAACCAAGTTGCGTGGTGAAATTCCCTACTTGGACGACAAATCACTTAGGAGATACCAAACTTACCAGCCTTGCATGTTAACACTAGAAAAAAGTTACTATTATTAGGATTACTGTGTTAAGAACTTGTGGGGAACACATTTTCCCTAGTTTCATCTCATATTGATATTACAAACTGTGAATCATGTTTACTTGTTACTACAAATCAATCAACTATTACTTTATTTACAAATCCCCCCCTTTTACAGAAGTAAATATGACTAAAAGTACAAATAACCATAAATTAGCCTAAGTCTAGACCATATTCCTCGTGGGATCGATCCTAACCTCAGTTAGATTCTTTATTTGGCGACGACCGCTTATACTTCTTTAGGAAGGTATAATTTGGGTGTATCAAGTGTAACTCTATATGTCTCTCTCCTAATCCTTATCCGATGCATTTTAGGATATGGCCCCTTAAAGAGAATACGTTAGAGGAATGCAGGTGAGAATATGGAACAAGAAGATCCTCAAGTTCCGGCAAACCGTTTGACCGAACAAGTGACTACTGTAGAGTTTTGAGCCGCTTTTCAAGTATTGGATCAAGCTATGATGGCTCAAGCCAATAGAGAGGTTGTGGCCCTCATGAACCCAAGTGTGGGTATGGCAGAAACTAGAGTGAGGGACTACACTAGAATAAATACCTTGGAATTTTATGGTTCCAAGGTTGAGGAAGATCCTCAAGTGTTCATTGATGAGGTGTATAAGGTTTTTATGATCATGGGAGTGAAGCCGGTGGAAAAGTCACAATTGGCCGCTTATCAACTTAAGGGTATTGCTCAAGTTTTGTTTAATTAATGGAAGAAAAAGAGGGCGATTGATATGGATCCTCTTAACTGTGAAAAGTTTAAAGTTGCTTTCCTTGATCGGTTCTTTTCCCTTGAGATGAAGAAGGCCAAAGTACTTGAGTTCATTAAACTTTTTCGAGGGAATATTAGTGTGAAAGACTATGCTTCGACATTCACACAATTTCCAAATATGCTCTATCTATGAATGCCGATTCTAGGCCAAGGATGAATAAATTTGTTTTAGGTGTGTCTGAAATGGTGGTTAAGGAATGTCGTACCGTCATGCTTATTAGGGAAATGGATATTTCCTATTTGAGTATACATGATCAACAAATTGAAGAGGATAAGCTTAAGGAAAGATCTAGGGAGGAAAGGACCGGTGATGGTGACTTTTCACATTCGAGGTTCGATGGACATGGTCATTCTAGATTCCGACAAAGGTTATCCAGTCTATGTTCCTCTAATGCTCCGGTTCTGATGTTCAACAAAGAAATGGTTTCTAAACCTAAGCCTCAATGAAAAATGGTGGTGGATCTTCTTTTTCTACTCATGCTAGGTGTGGAAGGAAGCATAATAGTAAATGCTTAGCCGGTTCAGATAGTTGTTTTAGTTGTGGTAAGAGTTGTAACAAGATGAGGGATTGTCCGTTGTTTGCTACTAAGAGAAGAGATGGTAGCCAAGCTACGCCCAGTGGTTCGGGTTCAAGTGCTCCAAAACAAAACCTATTCTATGCACTTCAAACTCGACATGATCAAGAGGGTTCTCCCGATGTGGTTACTAGTGTGTTGAAAGTCTTTCATATTAATGTTTATGCTTTGCTTGATCCAGGTGCTACTTTGTCTTTTGTGATGTTATATGTGTCTATGAGATTTGATGTTTCTTCGGATGTGTTGTTAGACCCTTTTTCTGTCTCTACTTCTATTGGTGAATCTATCGTGGCTATGAGAGTCTATAGAAATTGTCACGTCTCCTTATACTATAGAGTCACTTATGTTGATCTAGTAGAACTTGATATGTTGGATTTTGATGTTATTCTTGGTATGGATTAGCTCCATTCTTTTTATGCTTTTGTTTATTGTAGAACCCGAGTGGTTAAGTTTCACTTTCCAAATGAGCCCGTCCTAGAGTGGAAATGGGGAAATTCTATACCTAAGGGTCAGTTTGTTTCTTGTCTAAAAGATAGAAAAATGATTTCTAAGAATTGCATATACCATCTTGTTCGGGTTAGGGATACGGATTCTGAAACCCCTACTCTTGAGTCAGTCCCCATTGTATATGAGTTTCTAGAGGTGTTTCCAGATGATCTACCTGGTGTCCCTCCCGAAAGGGAAATAGACCTCGGTATTGACCTTCTCCCAGATACACAACCTATCTATATTCCTTCTTACCGTATGGTACCGGCAGAACTTAAGGAATTAAAGGAGCAATTGAAAGATTTATTAGATAAGGGTTTCATCCGATCGAGTAACTCTCCATGGGGTGCTCCAATTTTATTTGTTCGTAAGAAGGATAGTTCACTTCGCATGTGTATTGATTACCGGCAATTGAACAAGATTATTATTAAGAATAAGTATCCTCTTCCAAGGATTGATTATTTGTTTGACCAACTCCAAGAAGTGAGCTAATTCTCTAACATTGACCTCCGGCCGGGTTATCACTAATTGAGGGTGAAAGAAAGTGACATTATGAAGATGGCTTTTCGAACTCGATAGGGTCATTATGAGTTTTTGGTAATATCATTTTGTTTGACTAATGCTCCAGCACATTTATGGACTTATTGAACAAAGTGCTTAGACAATATCTTGATATGTTTGTGATTGTATTTATGGATGACATCTTGATTTACTCGCGGAGTAAGGATAAGCATGCCGGTCATTTGAGGATTGTGTTGTAAGTCCTCAATGACCAACAATTATTTGCCAATTTTAGTAAGTGCGTCTTTTGGTTGAGATCTTTGGCTTTTCTGGGTTACATTATTTCCGTTAAGGATATTAAGGTAGATCCTAAGAAGAGGATGTGGTTAAGAGTTAGCCTAGACCTCTATCCCCTTCGTATAGTTGAAGCTTCTTGAGTTTGGTCGGATATTATAGATGGTTTGTGGAAGGGTTTTCTTCGATTACCATTACATTGATGACATTGACCCAAAAGAAGGTTAAGTTCTTATGGTCAGAAGCGTGTGAGAAGAGTTTTCAAAAATTGATAGATAGACTTACCTCCGCGCCAGTGTTGACTTTACTAAAAGGGTCCGATGGATTTGTTATTTATCGTGATGCTTCAAGGATTGGATTAGGGTGTGTTCTTACACAGAATGAGAAAGTTATTACTTATGCTTCAAGAAAACTTAAGATACATGAAAAAGAACTATCCTACCCATGATTTAGAACTAGTGGCGGCTGTTTTTGCCTTAAAGATTTGGAGGCATTACTTGTATGATGTCCATGTTGATATCTTTACAGAGCACAAAAGTTTGCAATATGTATTCAAGAAAAAGGATCTAAATCTTCACCAACGTAGATGGTTAGAACTCTTTAAGGACTATGATATGAGTGTCATTTATTACCCAGGCAAATCCAATATGGTGGTCGATGCCTTAAGTCGATTGTTGATGAGAAGCATTGCACATGTTGAATATGATAAGAAAGAATTGGTTCGCGATGTTCATAGACTAGCTCAACTAGGTGTTCATTTTGTAGATTCTGATGAGGATGATGTTGTTGTTTATAATGGTTCATAATTGTATTTTCTGTCAGATGTGAAAGCCAAGCAAAATTTTCATTCGATTTTGGTTGAGTTAAAGGAAGTGGTGCTTAAAAAGTCTATTGAGACTTTCTCCCAATGGGGAGATGGTGTACTTTGATATCAAGGTCGGTTGTGTGCTCCCAATGTTGATTATTTGAGGGAGCAAATTTTAGTAGAAGTCCATAGTTCTTGGTATTCCATTCACCCGGGAGCCTCCAAGATGTACCGCGACTTGTGGGAGGTCTATTGATGGAAGGGGGTGAAGAAGGATATTGAAACATTTGTGGCTAAGTGTCCTAATTGTCAATAAGTGAAAGTTGAGCATCAAAATCTGAGAGGTTTGTCCCAAGATATTAGTATTCCTACTTGGAAGTGGGAAGATTTGAATATGGACTTTATAGTTTGTTTACCCCGCACCCGGCGGTAACATGACTCGATTTGGGTCATTGTGGATCGTAAGATGAAGTCAGCTCATTTCCTTCCTATCAAGGTTTCATATTCGGTAGAATATTATTCGAATTTGTATCTAAAGGAAATGATTAGGTTGCATGGAGTGCCGCTATCTATTATCTCTAATGGTGGTATCCAATTTACTTCTCAATTTTGGAAGTCTTTCCAAAGAGGGTTTGGTACTCGTGTCAAGCTTAGTATTGCCTTCCATCCTCAAGCCGATGGGAAAACAGAGTGTACTATCCAAACTTTGAAAGATATGTTGAGAGCTTCTGTGATTGACTTCAAGGGTAATTGGAATGATCATTTGCCTTTGATTGAGCTTGCGTATAATAATAGCTATCATTCAGGTACTGGTATGGCTCCATTTGAGGCTCTTTATGGTAGGAGGTGTAGATATCCTATAGGTTGGTTTGAAGTTAGTGAGGTTGCTTTGATAGGTCCCAAGTTGGTTCATGAGGCTATGGAAAAGGTTCGACTTATTAGAGAAAGGTTGAAAACGGCTCAAAGTCGACAAAAGTCCTATGCCAATGTTAGAAGAAGAGATCTGAGTTTGATGTTAATGATTGGATTTACTTGAAAATTTCACCTATGAAGGGTGTAATGAGGTTTGGTGAGAAAGGGAAACTTAGTCCGCGTTATGTTTTTTCCTTATCAAGTGTTGAGGCAGATAGGCAAGGTGGCTTATGAATTAGACTTACCCTATGAATTATTGTCAGTACATCCTATATTCCATGTGTCCTTATTGAAGAAGTGTATTAGAGATCCAACATCTATTGTACCATTAGAGAATCTTGGTATAAAGGAAAGCCTTTCGTATGAATAAGTTCCAGTTGAGATTTTGGAACGATAATTTTGAGAGTTGAGGAACAAAAAAGTTGCATCCATAAAGTGTTGTGGAGGAATCAAATGGTTGAGGGTACTACTTGGGAGGTCGAGGCTGATATGATGTCCCGATATCCTCATCTATTTTCCTTCATTCCTACTCTAGCTTGAGGTATTTAGCTCCTTCGGGTTCTTTCTTTCGGATTTATATGTATTAGCCATTCTCATGTTTCCATAAGCATGCATGTATGTTTTATGAAATAATATTTTGAGTATATTTTAGCTTGGAGTCGATTTTCCTCCTTGGTTATGAGCATTTATTTGATTGCAATCATGTTTGGTTGCTATATCTCTTTCCCCTACTCTCTTCATGCTAGCTTGAGTCTCATTCGAGGATGAATGTTCCCAAGGGGGGATATTGAAACAATTTAGAATTTTGGAAAGGTAATGCGGGTTGAACGGGAAGGTCCACGGACCTTAGCCCAACTGTGAACCCTCCACAATTGCCTAAACAGCCCGTGGAAGGGTAAATAGTCCGTGGATAGGGCTAGGGTGGCTGTCTAAGAAACCCAATTTTCCCCTCTGCTTCACGACCCCCCCCCCCCCGCTCAATGACCGTGAAAGGCTAAACGGTCTGTGAAGGCTCCCATACATGTTCCGTCAGCTTTTTTAGTCAGAGCTATTGTACCTTACGTATGTCCTTTTGAACCCTATTCTAATCCCTATATAAGTATTTTTATGTCCTAAAACTAATCATTTTCCTAAATCCCTAATTCCCTCAAAGTTCTTCCCCAAAGTTCTCTCTAAAGTTAAGGAAGAAGAAGTTAGGGTTTCACTTCAAGATCTTCAATTCACCATAGCTTTTAGGCCTTAATCACTAAGGTATGTTACTATTCACCTATGGAGTCCTTCCTCCATAGGGTTCCAAAGATCTTCTAATATTACAAGTTCAATTCTCAATTCAAAGTTAGGATTTTATTCAATCTTCATGGGTTCAATTCAATTATGATTCTATTAGCTATTTTCTATCTTCTATTGCATGACTTGAAGTAATTACATGTTTCGAGTTGAATTCATATGAACACATACATAATCCATGATTTAGACTATGAACACATGATGAAGCTTATGAACTATGAAATATGATTGTTATAAAGATATGGATGCTTTTATTAAATTGATGTAAATGATTTGAGGATGCTTTTGGATGAAAGTATCAATGAGATTGTGAAAGGTTTTCTCATATGCTACTATGATCATGATTGTGAAAGGCTTTCTCAATCATGATCATAGTAGCATGTGAGAAAATATTTAACAATTTCATTGATACTTTCATCTAAAAACATCCTCAAGTCATATACATCAATTATACAAAAACATGCATATCTTTATAAATTCATGGTTCATAGTTCATAAGCTTCATCATGTGTTCATAGTAAAAAATCATGGTTCAATTCATGTATTAAAAGGTAGAAGACAACTAATTGAATCATAATTGAGAAGAACCCATAGATATTGAATAACACCCTAACTTTGAATTGAGAATTTGAACTTGTAAAATTGAGATTCTTGGGGACCCAATGGAGGAAAGGACTCCATTGGTGAATATTAACATACATTGATGATCAAAGTCCAATTGTTATAGTGAATTGAAGATCCTTGGTTGAAACTCTAGCTTCTTCTTCCTTAGCTTGAGAAGAATTGGAGGGGATGAATGTGGTAGGGAATTTGGATTTTAGGAGAATGATTTAAAAATGAGTAGTTTTAGGACTTAAAATACTTATATAGGGCTTAGAATAGGGGCTAAAACAACGTAACTTAGGTATTAAACATATAGGGAAAATACCCAAAAACTCTGAAATTTAACTGTCGGACTAGTCTATAAGTCAGACCTACGAACTATAGATCTTCCTACGATCCGTACTGGTCAACCGTAGACCAAGTACTGGAGCTTTAATTTCAATCCAACTTTGACGAGACTGGTCTATGGTCCATAGACCCTTTTACGTTTCGTAGATCCAAACCGTAGAACTCAACTTTAACCCTAAAATTTCATCAAGTCTGGGACCTTTCTACCTAACCTATCTACGACTCGTAACAAGTTTGACGGATCGTCCTGGTCAGTCGTAGAATGAGGTACTAGAACTTAATTTTCCCAAAAATTCAACCCACTTTCTACGGATGCATTCTACGGTCCGTAAAAGCTTCTACAACTCGTAGACTGGACCCGTAGAACACAAACAGTAGCCATAAAATGCTATCTTTTTCCTTTCCAAAATCTGAGGGGTTACACTAATAGGAAGGAGGAAGATAGAAATATTAATGGGGTATCAGAAAGTAATAAATTAAATGAATTGATTCTGAATCAGGAGGTTAAAACTGTAAAAACAAGAAAGTCAATGTCATTGAGTATAGAGGATCATAATGTGTACAAAGAACTTTCACCTGATATGGTAATGTTTGTGACTCAGTTATACAATAAAAGGTACTTTAAAGATTCAAACTTTTAGACTAGGAGTAAGTTTAGTATTGCTTACTTCGAGAATAGCTATGCCCGTGATATTTTGATGTATGAAACTGAGCAATTTGGCAGAAACCACCTAGAGATTGCTAAGTAAGGATCAATTTAGTTACATTCACCCATTTTTATATTGAATATTGCTACTATTAGTTTTCTGTGTGTTACATTTATTCATCAAAGTTTATTAGTCCTATTTGTGGTTTGTTAATCTACCAAAATCTTTAACTAAGATATTTTTTATCAAATTCAGTATGCTATTTATTGGGAAAATATGGAAAGTATTTATCCTTGCATTGTGCAAACATAGAAGCTAATAATAGTTTGTAAACTGATAATGTCCATGATAATGGATGAAGAAAATTTGAAAAGTTAATAGAAGGTGGAGTCTAGGAATGATAATGGGGTGTCGAAAAAAGAGGGAAAGATTAAAAAGTTAAACGAATTGTTTGTGGATGAGGAGGATAATGAGAGTGTAGAATTAAGAAAGTCAACATCGTTGACTATGGAGGATCATATTGCGTAAAAAGAGCTTCCACCTGATATGGTGATGTTTGTGACTCATTTATACAATGAAGGGTACTTCAAAGATTCAAACTTTTTTTATAGGAAGAAGTTTGATATTTCTTGCTTCGGCATTATCTATGCCCTTGATTTTGTAAAGTATATAGCTAAGCAGCTTGGTAGAGATTACAAGATATTGCCGAGTAAGGATCAACCTTAGTCACTTTCACCTATTATAATATGGGTTGTGTTCATTGAGAACTTGAGGTTTAACACTGTCTAATTTGTGTTTTATTGATCTACCAAAATCATTCAACAATGACATGTCTGATAGAATTTGGTTTGCTAATTATAGAAAAAAAGGGGGATGTATTTATCTCTGTCTACGCCTTATAGAAACTAACATTTTGTAAACTTATCACTGATAATGTTACGGCAGGCACAAACAACAAACAAGACCAGCTACATAGGCCCCATAAGCCCATGCAAATTCAATCTATATACCTCTATTGGTAGTCCCCTAGCCCCGCAGGCAGTCGCATAGCCCTCTTAGGCATCAACATATCCCCGTAGGAAAAGATTTCATAGCCTCTTAGGCAACAACCTAGCCCCGTAACAAAAGATTCCATGGCTCTCTTAGGCAACAACATAGTTTCGTAGGTAAAGATCGCATAGCCCTCTTAGACAACACCATAGCCCCATAGGCAAAGATCACGTATCCCTCTTAGGCATCAACATAGCCTAGTAGACTAAGATCACATAACCCTTTTAGTCAAAAACATAGCCACGTAGGCAAAGAACACATTCCTGCAGCTAACCATAATCCGATAAAGGATACGGATTTCCGTTGCAACTTACTATTTGTGGCTTATCAAAGCTAGAATCAATTAAAGGACGGTATTACCTTGATCTTAAGCTTGAAAAACAGATCAAACCTCAAAACACAGAAAGACCCCTGCTGCCACAACCACCACGGAGGTACGTCACACAATCCACAAAGGAAACTATACCAAAATGACGAGCTCGTGACGTAGAACAATTTTCGTTAGCGATATAAGATGAGATTATCAATGTATATGAGTGATTAAGGGTGTAAATATCTGATTTTGGTGGGTTTGAACTAACTGGAAAAGAATTAGAATGAAGAAGATGGATCTTATAACCTTCCACTGACCTAGGGGCCCACTAGCCACCTCTTTTGCGCAGTCGTTACATAAACGTGAATATCTATCTATTCTAAAGCTTTATGGACAAAAAGTTGGATGTTTTGGACACTAGAATCATAAACCTTCGATTTGATAGGTCGTGGGTCCCATTACTCTTTATATACTAGGAGCAAAGGTCGAGTCATTTGATCCAAATTTAAGAGAAATCATTAAAACGAAACTTGCGATTACTTTTGCCAATTTTTATTTCACAACTTGCTTAACTTCAAATCTTGAGATACGACCATTGAACACTTAAAATATGACATAACACATTATTCTTAATTTATTAATCACTCTTTGCCTTCTCATGAAGGTATGGATTAATTTAGGCATTTTGAATGGGAGGGATGTTACCGTTTTCCATTTAAGATTTGATATTTTTATTTGAAGGTCAATTAAATTTGAATTTATGTTGGCACCTAAATAAAAAAAAAAAACCTCTTTACTAACAAAGAAAGTAAAGATTGTGTTTCCTTAATATGGAGAATGTATTGGTTCTTTATTTAATTTAGTAAAAGTATAAATCACGTGACGAGGCTAATTTTTGTGTCCGATATTTTTTTGTTTTATTTTATGTATTTTAATTTGATTGGATATAAAATCTTAAAAATAATTTTAAATTTTTTTATGATCTTGAAATAAAGTTATTTATAATGTATCAAAATATTTTTTAATATTGTTATTTTAATATGTCACATATAATGTTGAAATTAAAAAATTACTACTAAATTTTTTAAGAAAAAAGACTAATAAAGAAAGAAAGACAAATAAATACTTTTTTCGTTTATAATTCTCTGTTGTGATGTATAAAAAATATAGTTACATGATATATTGTCAATTTAGAAGATCAAGACAAAGTTAATTATATTTTTCTTCTCATTATACTTTAATAGCAATTGTGTTTTAACACTATACATACCTCAATTATGGAGATGAGATGTAAATAGAGTAAATATTTAATGAATAAAGATTATACTAGTGTTTGATCATATATTTTCGATAAGATTTTGGAAATTACTTTTTGAATATTTGTTTGATCATATATTTTGAAAATGTATTCTCATATATTTGTTTGACCATAATTTTGAAAGTTTCTCTTCAAATGTATGTTTAACCATAGATTTTGAAAACGTATTCTCAAATATTTATTTGACCATAAATTTTGAAAATTTATCTTCAAAATATGTTTGACCATAGATTTTTAAAACCTATCTTCAAAAAAATTGAAGTTCCAAAAATTGGTCTCACTCACAAAACTTCATTTTTTTTTTCAAGCATAATGCATATTCAAACACAATTTCAAGTTCTAAAAATCATAACTTTTCAAGTTTTAATTTTACAATCTATAGACAAACGGAAATACACTGTATTTGATTGTGTGAAATACAATACAACTAATGTTTTCTTAACAACATGTTTGGATGGTTGTTACATATTGTATTGTGTTGTTAGATTAAATATAATGTTTATTTTAAATTTTATTTATCGTAATGCTAAACTCATAATTATGTAATAATGAAAAATATCATTTTATGTAATAACTGAATAAGTATAATTGCATTACTTTTCTCTTTCTTTTTCTTATTTTAAATCCTATTTCATTTTTGTCTTCTTTTTGTATAATAATTTTATGGCATATCGTACTTTTCTTGTATGCTTATTTTACCAATTGTTGAAATATAGCATTATTTAATAATGAAAAATGATATAATCTTCTAAATAAAGTATAAGAGACGTAAAAGAAAAACCACCACAAATAATTTGAATCATGAAAAGTAGATTAAAAAAGAGACGGGAGTACATAGCATTCACACAAAGAATGTTAGAAGACATCCCTTACACATTATTCAATTGCTTACTTTACTAATTAGTGCATTTTACACTGTAATCCCAAAATATGCTAAGTAATTTGTACCACTAACAAAATGACAAACAACTAATTAATCCCACACATAAAATCTACACAGAAATTTATCATAAGACAATACAATTTTCTTTTTTCTTTTACCCAATTTTAGAGATTTCAATTTGAGTTCTAAATTTTTCACCATGTCTACTAAAAAAAAGTACCAAATTTACCTTTTTATTGTTTTTTTTACATCTATTAACTTATGAAGAACAACAATTGAGGAGTTGTAAGTTTTTTAAAGGAAGTTGGATTTTTGATGAATCTTATCCAATTTATGATTATTTAAAGTGTCAATTTATAGACCAATGCCTAAATTGCATCAAAAATGGAAGAAAAGATAAATTTTATCTCAAATATAGATGGAAGCCTACTGATTGTGACCTACCAAAGTAAGAAACTTCTTTCTATATTGAAGCTAAATTCAATGATTTGTCCCTTTGTTGTTTTTGTTGTTTTTGTTGTTTTTAGTATGACGATGATATGATTTGAGATTAAATGACGAGTAGATATTCATATAGTCGATCCCAATTTGCAACGTGTTTAGGAGTGAGGTGTAGATGTGTTGGTGTGTTTCAGATGTGTACACACTTTCCTCTCGAGACCCCACTTGTTAGATTATATTGGTATACTGCTTGTTAGATTATACTGGTATACTGTTGTATCTCAATTTATGTGACACTGATTTCAAGAGTAAAACTTTTTAATTTCAACCGAATTCAGAAATCAAATTGTTTAGTTTTTTGTTTGAAATTTTTTTATATATTTGAAAACTACTTTGAAAAGTCCAATAAATTACATTAATTTATAATTTAAAATATTTAAAAGACATATGAAAAGGTCACAATTAAAGAAGAATTAGTTTAACTCTCAAAATTTAAAAGATGTCTAAGAAGTTGGGACGGATGGAGTATTATAATTTCACTAATTCAGTAAGTATGATATTTTGCATGTTGTCAATTCAAGTCCGAATAAAGGAGAAGGATTGTGTGAGTTGAGTATTAGTATTGCGCGGTAGATGAATTGGTTGATATTCAATATATATCAATTTTATTTTGCAATGTCATGGTTTTACACACAAATTTGAACACAGTCTGCATTTCAAATTGTAACTTATATATTTATCATCAAAGACTTGTTTATATGCATTTTTATGGATTACGGTGTATGTAGGTTTAATGGTGAAAATCTCCTATAAAAATTCAGAGGCAAAATATTCATGTTTGTGGGGGATTCCTTGAGCAGTGAATTCCTCGAGTCATTATTGAACCTACTATAACCCACCAATAGGTAAGTCAACTTGTACCCAGAATGACAAGTAATGAGTATAGGGGTAGAACTAAGTAGAACTAACACTAGACAATAAAATAAGATAGAAATGGAAGCAAGCAAAAATCTATATACAATAGAATCCCTCGCAGAACCTGAAAGTCACTGGTACAGAGCTGTCAAAAATGAAAATGTAAGTCCCAAGAAGTGGACCACAACAATCTGTCTTAAAGGAAAAAGACTAGCTAAACAGATAAACAGAAGGAGATATGCTGATCCAGGACTCCAAGACCTCACCCTCATCTCTGATCTCCAAAGGCTGCAAAAGATGGCACGAGCAATCACCACTGGTAGCTGGTACTAGGAACCGCATCACGAAACAAATGAAGAGTATAGCAGGAGTACCAAAACAAAGTTACTCAATGGGCATCAAAGGCCAACTGAACAAGAAAGGTAAAGCCAATCAGAAAAGATAGAATCTAGACAGAAATAGAGGTTCAAGCGAATATGAAAGAAAGCACACGAGCATACTGAAAGAAATTTTAGTACAAATAACTAAACCTAATTAGACCCCATAAGCCCACAAGGTACACTTGTGCGCAAGTTTAAATAAAATCCGAACGGACCCCCATAAACCCGACAGGTACACAGAATAGCAAAGTCTATTGAAAAAAGAGTACCACGAAGTGAAAGTCGGGCTCCCAAGCCAAGTAACCACAATATCTAGTCAACTCCCGGCTCAACTAGCAAGAGAAAAAATCAATCTAGGCCTCCCAGCTAGCTTGTCCACTCCCGGGGGCGTAAGTCGCCCAGCTATCAAGAGTGACTCAGGGGCGTTTCGACTCTGAAGAAGATCTCAAGTAGGCTCCAAGCCACCATGAATCGACGTCCACTCACAAAGAATCACAAAATTATCCAAGCCTGGACCACTCCAATCTCAAGAAAGCACAAAGCCTCTGATAACGCATTGGAGCCGTAGAAATAGGGAGAGAAGACAAAAGATCTATAAAGCTGCGAAATCTTCTAAAATAAGGCTCATACTATCATACTCAAGTCTGTTATTCCAGTCTACAAGGATAAAGTCCGTTCAAAATGACATTGGAGACAAAGCAAGGCTACAATAATCGCAAGTCTAAGGCAACCCTAGTTTAACCCTAAACTAAGGCTGAATATGCTCAATACCAAAAATAATAACGCAATTAATACACAACAACATGCAACAACACACATAAACCCCAACAGAAATGGTACTAAATCCGAAATAATGTCGATCAATTATAAAACATGGTATCTAAGAAGAGAAATAAGAATGACTAGGTACTTCCCCCAAGTCACTCTAATCAACATACATTTACGCATTCAAGCTCAATCTAAATAGAAAGGAAATTGTGGACAACCTATAGGCCAACTACGCGCACTTCAAATCATAAGTTCAGAGCTTGTCCTTTCCGACTGGCCTCCGAACTCTACCACGCTATTGAAAATCAGATCACAACGTAAGTACGGTCGTTTAGACACCAAAAACACACAAAATGAAAACGGGCCTATTTCAGAGTCAAACGGGAATTGTGGGACCTGAACCAGAATTTCTAGAATTGTCTACGTCAATAGGTCCTAACCAATTCCCCCAACTTGTGTTCCAAAAATGAACACAATCCGGGGCTTGAAACAGCCACAACCATCAACATGCATAAAATCAACAATTTAAGCTAACAAGTGACTTAGGACAGCAGCTTAGATTGATAAATCATCTCAAACAGAGGTAGCCCAATACTTTCCGATCACTCCCAGGCATAGCCTCAACAATTACAAACATGTGAGACTTTGAATCACCCAATTCCGACCTAAAACGAGCAAGAAATCGCTAATTGAAGTTCATAAAGCCAAGTTGATCGCGTCTGGTCTTTATAAATAAAGACCATACAATTCTCTTCTTCACAAACGCGAAGGGTCTCCCACGAATGCGGTGAGGGCCCCACGATCGTGGAAAAGAGAGAAACAAGGTCTCATGATCGTGGCAAGGACCCCACAAACATGGACCTCGCGAACGCTTCGCAGTCGCCAGGCTGCTTGGCCTTTTCGAACGTGAAGGTCATTTTGGCTTGCACCAACTGATGCATATCAGCTGGTTTTTGGCTAGTGGAAAATCTCTGACGGGGTGTTCAAAATTATTTCAAAACTCCATGTGCGCAAATGAGATATGCAAGCCTACCAAATTTGATATTCCAGACTCAATAGAGCAGTCAAAATTCCCATACGAGGTTATCTCGGCAAAAAGTGGGACCTACCCCAAACTCTGTTTTAAGCCAAAATTCACAAGGGGCTCAGAATTTGCCCAGAAGTTTGGGATCCTAATGAAGGGTCGTTTTAAATCAAACTCAACAATCCGGAGCCAACCGCACTAACAGAATTCTCATCTGAGCTCATTTACTCAAAATGTTAACTAAAGTCAAACTTAAGCCTTAACTTAAAAGTTAAAACGTATAATCGCACAGACTCACACTGAAAGCCTCAAGAGTCATGTCGCCCATGCTACTAGCCAAAAATGACCCTTTCGAAACTGATGGAATCGTCAGAATTTGATTTTGAGGTCATCTTCTTAAACTTTTGATAAAAAATACCGTTCAAGGTTCAAAAACTCCATAACATTAAAACTCACATAAAAAGCAAACGAAGGACCAGGTGACCGAAAATGCTCTAAACGATGAACAACAGACATAAACACAGAAATTACCTAGAGGGTAATTATAACATCCACTACTTAAAAGGACTTTTGTCTTCGAACATGAGAGTCAAGAAGTACTTGAAGGCTCAAACAAGCAAGGAAACTGATTTCGCATATCATGCTCGTTCTCCAAGGTAGCCTCTTCAAATGGACAATGCCTCAAACAAACCTTAACTACAGAAATGGATGCAACTGTCACACATCTTTGGCTAGAATGGAAATCAAACGGTCATCTAACTCTACTGCAACATACTGGATCATATGAGACTCATAATGAACATATCGGTGCAGAATCCAAACATGGAAAACTGGGTGGTTAACTGAGAATTCTAGAGGCAGAGATAATATGCAACCTCACAAATTGTTAGTTGGATCTCAAAAGGACCAATATACCTGGGGCTAAGCTTGCCCCGGCTCCTAAACTGAAAACCTCTAAGGTCGCCACCTACGATCAGCATAACTTTTGTGCCTACTTAAGTTGTCTGAAGCTTGCCCTGAATAGCCCTCACTTGGTCCAAAGCCTCCTGAATCAAGTGTATGCCACGTATTCTAGGCTCAATGGACTCAAACCAACCAACCGGAGAGCGACAATGTCTATCATATAAGGCCTCGAACTAGGCCATCTGAATACTTGAGTGGTAGTTGTTGTTGTACGCAAACTCTGCCAAAGGCAAGAACTTGTCTCACTAACCTCCAAAAATTCAAAACATATGTCGATAACATATCTCAAGAACCTGAATAGTACACTCTGACTGACCATGAGTCTGCGGGTGAGAAGTTATGCTAAGGTCAACGCAAGTTCCCAACTCCTCCGAAAAAGTCCTTTAAAATCTAGAAGTGAACTGAGCACCCGGATCTGGATCTGATATTATAGAGATCGGCACACCATGAAGATGAACCACCTCTCGAAAGTAGATACGGGCTACCCTATCGGCGCTGAATGAAAATTGATAATTTGGAGGAAGTGTGTTGACTTGGTTAATCGATCAACGATGACTCAAATGTTGTCAATACTTCTAGAAAACCTCACAAATAGCCTCAATCTTTGCCGGATCTACCATGATGTCATCCTTAGACACAATGTGCCCAAAAAATGCTACAGACTCAAGCCAAAACTCGCACTTTGAGAACTTGTCATAAGGTCATTGATCTGTCAATGTCTTTAGCACAATCCTAAAATATTTCTCATGATCACTCTTGCTTCGCGGGTATAGTAAGATGTCATCTATGAATACAATAACGAACGAATCAAGATACAGCACGAACACCCGTATCATCAAGTCCATGAAGGAGGCAGGGGAATTAGTCAACCGAAAAAACATCACCAGGAACTTGTAGTGACCATATCGAGTCTTAATGTTGCCTTAGGGATATTTGTTACCCTAATCCTTATCTGATGGTAACCGAACCTTAGATCAATCTTCGAAAACATTGTGGCACCCTGAAACTGGTCAAACAGATCATCAATCCTAGGCATGGGGTAATTGTTCTTCACTGTCACCTTATTTAGCTGCCTATAATTAATACAGATGTGCATCGTACTATTCTTCTTCTTCACAAAGAGAACCGGAGTGCCCTAAGGTGATATACTAGGCCTGATGAATCCCTTACCCAAGACATATTTGAAGCTAAAAACTAAGATCTTTGAGCTCTGCAAGAGCCATCTAATATGGAAGAATAGAAATAGGCCGACTATCCGGCTCAATCTCAATAGGGAAATCAATATCACGCTTTGGGGTAGGCCAGGTAGGTCGGCAGGAAACACATCCACAAAGTCACAAACAGCTGAGAACTGACTCAACTAGACGAACCTCCCTACTCACATCACACACATATGCCAGATAAGATAAGCACCTGCTAGCCACTAGTCTTCAAGACTTAATAAAAGAGATAACTCCAATTGTTGTGCTACTACATGAGCCCAGCCACACCACCGAAGGAATATCAGTATGGCTAAGGTAACACTCTTAGAGAAGGAATCTAAGACCGCACGATAGGGGGATAACCAGTCCATGCCCAGAACCATATCGAAATCAAGCATATCAAAAAGTATAAGGTCAACCTAAGTGCCACGCCCCTAGATAGTAACTAAGCAAGATCAAAACACCTGATCCACTACTCAAGACTTACCCACGGGGGTTCACACATGCAACGGCACTGCTATAATCTCATAACTCATACCCATACGAGAAGCATAATAAACAAACACATAAGAATATGTAGAGCCTGGATCAAATAAAGTTGTGGTGGGCTAATGGTATAAAATAATCATACATGTGATCACATTGCATGATGCCTCAGCCTCCGCCCTCATTGGAGCTACAAAGAAATAACCATGTCCGCATCAACCCTAGCCATTTGTCCTACCACCTGACCTGCCTCCCTGGGGACCACCCCGAACACCATGATATCCACTGCGACAATCCTGACCCTGACCTCGACCCCTAACTGGAGATGCTCCTGGTGTAGCTAGTAGGGCTGGAAAAGCTTCTTGGAGCGGAAGAAATCCACCTACTCAAAGGGAAATTCTTGGCCCAGTGATCCAACTCTCCACATTCAAAGCAACCTAGAGATGATCGACTCCTAGAAGAATGGCCATCATGGCTTGAAGTACAAGACTAGGACCCAGACTAGAGACAACCTAACTCAGTTTATATTGGTCACCCTCTAAAATCTACAATGAGGCCTGAATAGTCAATCTGAGCTAACCATTATAGAACCGTTGTTGGGTCCTATCATAAGTGTCTCTAGACCTGAAAGAGGACCACTGTAGCTGCCCTCGTATGAGCTGCTCAATAGTGCGGCCATGTTCAAAAACATCCACAAAGGAATGACCTGCAAAGACTATAGATTGAGACTCAATCCGCAGCTGAAGACTCAACCCCAAACAAAGTATCGAACTCTCTCCTCGTTAGTAGGTAGAATCATAGTAGCCTGGTGGGAGAGCTCTTGGAACCTCGCCTCATACTCTGATACAATCATGGAGCCCTGCTCCAACCTGGAGAAATTATCTCGGAGGTGATCTATGACGCTGCGAGGGGTGAACCTGGCCAAGAAGGCCTCAAAACTTAGTCCGAGTGTCTGGAGGGGACCCAGCTGGCCTAGTTTGAATGAAGGTACGCCACCACTGCTTGGCTGGCCCATCTAATTGATAATTAGTGAAGTCGGCTCCTCTCGACTCCACTGGTCACGATGTATGAAGCTGCTCCTGGCAAGTAGTCAGAAACTCATGGGCATCCTCACCACAACCCTAGAAAACCTTGAAGGTGAAAACCTAAGGAACACTCTAAGCATCTTCTGTTCCTCTAACGGCATAGCTCCACCCGTAATCACAGGTTGGGCACCGCCTGGTTGTAACTGGGCCCGAAGTGCCTCTGTTGCAGACTAATCATGCTGACCTGGTGCTGGTGGAGCTGCAGCAACAGTTGGTGCCTATTGTATGCCTCCAAGCACCTTTGGAAGCTGAGTAATGGTTGCCTGAAGATCTAGAACCATGGCTGGACCATGTGACGGATGGGCTGGCCCCGATTCCACCGGATGATCTGCAACCCGAGCTGTTGGAAGGTTCGTTGTTGAATTCGGGCCCCTCTCTCTATCTGGGGTGGTGGTGCACCCCTATTTGATAGGGGAGGTCTACCCCTACCCCAGGCCACCACGTGGAGCGTATGAGCGATCCTGCAAAAAGAGTGAAACAAGTGGGATTCCAAGAAACCAAATGACGTAAGAGACAAAGCAAGGCTACATGGATCGCAAGTCTAAGGCAACCCTAGTCTAACCCAAAACTAAGGCCAAACATGCTCAATACCAAAAATAATAATGCAATTAATACACAATAGCATGCAACAACACACATAAACCCTAACTTGCATGGTACTAAACCCGAAACAATGCTGATCAATCCTAAAACATGGTATCTAAGAAGAAAAATAAGAATGACTAGGTACCCTCCCCTAATTTAAAAATAAGAATGACTAGGTACCCTCCCCCATTTTACTTTAATCAACATGTATTTATGCATTCAAGCTCAATCTAAAAGGAAGAAAGTCATAGCCTACATGTAGGTTGACCGCGCGTGCCTTAAATCACAAGACCGGTGCTTTTCCTTTACGAACGGCCTCCCAATGCTTCCACTCTATAAAAAAAATAGGATCACAACGTCAGTACAATCATTTAGACACCAAAAACACATAAAACGGAAACGGTTCAATTTCATAGTCAAATAGGAAATGTGTAAATTCATAAATAATACTCCCTCCGTTTCAAAAAGAATGATCTTCTTTCCTTTTTAGTGTGTTTCAAAAAGAATGACCTCTTTCTTTTTCTGGTAACATTTTAATTTCAGCTTTCCACGTGGCATGCTTAAGGCCACAAGATTAAAGGGCAATTTTGTACATTTGACATAACTTTAATTTAGGACCACAAAATTCAAAAGTCTTCTTTATTTTCTTAAACTCCATGCCAAGTCAAACTAGGTCATTCTTTATGCAATGGAGGGAGTAATGGATAAATGAGGATTTAAGATTAGGAATTGTTACCCAAAAATTTCTTCTCAAAAACCTTGTTCAAATTGCCACACCAAAGCTTCCAAAATTCAAAAATGGTGAAATGGGGTTGAAACCCTGATATTTTGGAAGATATTCTCTCTAGGGGTCCTCCATGAATGCAGACCCCGATCCACGAACGTGAATGGACAGCTCACAAATGAGCTTTGTGAATGCACCCTAAACTCCACGAACGCAGAGGTTAAAGTTTTGACCTCCCGCGAATGCAGTCATACCTTCATGATCGCGGATAGTTAGCTTTAGCAACACAGATTAGAAAATTAGCCAAACACGAAATCATCTAATAGATGTTATGTCGTGATTTTACCATCTTTAGAAAAATCACTTTTTGAAATGTTCTAAGTATAAAACAATTTAAGAAAAATACTTAGAAAAAGAGTTGTCACTTAATTATTTAAAGAAATTAAGAAAACTTAATTTAAAAAGGTCTTAACAGATAAACCTTTTAAATTTTAGAGAAAATGGATAAGAGGCTCTTATTTCTACTTTAAGAAGGTACTAGCACTTAAAGTAGCCGCTAACACGCGGTTAACCGACGACTTGATTTTAAAAAAATTGACTAACTTTTGAAAAAAATGAAAACATTTGAATCTTTTGACAAAGGAACTACATTTAAAATAATTTGGAAGTGAATAAGATTTTAGCCAAAATTACTAAATTAACAAAAAAGCCTTTGAGTCATTTTAGAGATAAAACAATTTTGAAATAATTTAACCAATTAAAAATAGCTACAATTTTATTAAAGATTTTATTGATTAATGACAAGAGCTGATAAAATCAAATAGACCAACACAAAAGAAATTAGTTCATCTTTTGGAGAATTCGATTAAGTTAAACAAAGAAATAACAAATTAGAGTTGGTCTAACATAAAATATAATCAAATAAGACGAGAATAGTTGAATTTAGGCTATCTCAGCCCAAATTCCCCATTATCCAAAATTTTGGATTTAATGCCCCAAATCTTAGTCATTTTCACTATATATTCACATATGGGGGCTTTGGTCCACCTTCTGCTTCCTGCATCTGATTGGGTTTTCTAACCCAGAATATTTGCTTCCTTCAACCTGTAATTCAGCTCCTAAGACCTGAAGTTTATCTTCAAGCCCTATAATTCTGCTTCCAATCCGAAATCCATATATTTGCTTTCCATTTTCGAACTCGACAACAAAGGAGGTGACTCAGAAAAGGCTTTGGACCTAAGTGTCCCGCTCAGTGATGCAAAGAAGAGGATTTGAGTCGGAATGGACTCCCAACAATGATCACATGTATCATAAACAAATAAAATTCATAAGTAACAAACTTAATGGCCTAAAGTAAGAATAAAATAAAAAATTAAAAAAGTATCATGTATGCTCAAGGATGAACAACTAAATAATTAGAAATAACATCTACAGAAACTTTAATGCTCAAGGATGATTTTTTTTTAACATACTAGCAAAATTCATTCAAGGTAACCTCATTAAAAATAAGTTTAAACAATTCTTACTATAAACATGTCCACGCAAATAGACCCATAGTAAGCAAGTTTAGGCATCACAAACAAAAATGTATTCTACTAACCCAATGAACAAAAGAGGGTAAATGAGTTTGGACCAACTTCTTTAATTTACAGATAAAGAGAACTTTAAGCAATTACCTTTGTATAACAAGCTATTGCCAACACTTGATCACTAGAATCGGAGAAGAATTAACATACATTCAAGGGACCAGGTTAAACTTTGAACCTAAAATTATGTGTTCTGTATAAGAGGGTCATTGATATATGATTTTAAATATACCAGTGAAGCTATGTATTCATTGTGTGGATGCGTAGAATTTAATGGAAGCAAACAAGAATCAAATTTCATGCAAAATCAGCAGACAATCAAAGTGATCATTTGCAGGAAAGAGTAAATGCAGAAGGAATATATTAACTAGCATTCATGACTAAGTTCTGCAAATTACAACAGCTCAAAGTGCAAACCAGTCGCACCAACATATGAACATAGCATAATTTGATCACATAACCATTTAAATCGGTGAGGATTTTAAATAAAAAAGTTAAGCTAAGTTAAATCAAAACTTGAGACAACCAACTGACCTTCAAACTTAACATAATAGTCAATAGCAAGAGAATGTATTTATACAGCAAGAGAGGGAGCAGTGATCAAAGAGTGATTCCAAAACAGGAGCTTATTTTCAGAATAAGTACTAGTTAACTCGACACTGGTACAAACCAACCAACAAAACGTCGACAGGAAAGAGAACATGGTATAAAATCAAAACATAATGAGAACGATAAATCACTGAATGTAGATCTCTCGTCAAAAAAATTTCATTGCTCAAACAGAGGCACCACTTTTAGAGATACGTATATCGATCCATATCACATACTGATCCATCCTAATCATACGAATTGATGTCTTTAGAGAGGTTGAACCTCCCTAACTTAACATTTACGACATCACATTCATGTTAATATCAAAGTAGGATGGTCAGATAGAATAAACAAGCGGATACACTAAAGCTTGGACGAGTGAAGGTTCAAAACGACTATCTCAAGAGATTTAGGTAGGAATGATCTTTTTAAATAAGCATGCTCACAGCCAGAATGATCTTAGACTAAGAGAAACATCAAACAAATAGACTATAACAAAGTAGTGAGCCAAGCATAGGAACTGAACATATATGAATTGTGAAAATCATTTGTAAGCTACATGTAAACAATATTAAGGACTTAATCATTAAATCCAGACCACCACATACACAACCCATTTATGAGCAATTAGCAGCTAAACAACAAGATTGGAACAGGGCGACAACAGATGGAAATACAAAGTATCAAAACTTCAAACGAGCAGTCGTGAAGTGATTTTAGCCCAAACAAGAGCTAGAACAAGTTTCTGCCATCATTTAAGAGAACACTGAAAGATGAACCAAATACTTAAAAAGTGTGATTCATGCTAGATTTCAAATACACGTCATATTATCAGAATACAAGAAGAACTGAGGTTACCTTTCTTAGGGCAGCGATACTAGGACGACGAGAAGAGGACTTCACCACCACTGACCCACCAACAAATGAGCAAAGAACTTGAAAGAAAATTGAAAATTCGAGGCTTAAACCTTCGTGGGTTCGATTTCGAAGAATACTATTCTCCAACCTTCAAATTCCAACCCTCTGAGTATCTCTAAATGGCACCAATACCATGTATTTATAGTTGAAAATCAAGGTTTGAATTCAAATAGCCGTTTGAGCGGGAGATGAGAGATTGATTGAAAATAATGAAAGGGAAGACCAGCAAGAGGAGAACATACCGCCAAAAATCCGGATTCGATGTGATATCTTCTGATTCGGATTAGATTTGGGTGAGATTTATATCTAAGCGAAAGTCAACAAAATCTAGCCCAAGGTCTGCAATCTTTGAAATGGAGAGAGGGGCTGACAGAAATGATATCGTTTGGATGAAGAAATTAGGTTCATGCTTTGACTCTTGCGTTTTTGAGGAAGAAAGGTGAGAATAGCGTGCGTGAGGGCTGGAAAAGGGAAAAGAGAGAACGTGGGAGAGTGTGTAAATATATGTATCAATTAATTAAAAGGATGACCCATTTTATTTAAAATTTGACCACTTTAATTTCTATTCTAACTAAATTAGATTTAGATATGACCAAATTGAATCAAATAACTAAATCCGGCCAAAATTAAAATGAGATGGATAATTGTCAATTAATTATTTGAGCATTCTTAATTTAAACAATACAAAATAATAATCTAGACTTATTCATTACTTAAAATAGAGAACTAATTATACAAAATTATAAAATTCACTAATTCAAAGGAAATAAATACGTATTTATGATAAACACTATTTTTTATGCTCTTTATTAAATATTTATATAAAATATGAAAATGATATAAACCAATATGTATAATTATATAATTATTTCTGAAGAACTAACCAAAACTAATTAAAAATAGATTTTAATATATATATATATATATATATTAGGAATTTTCAAAGACGATTATTTCAAATTGTTTGAAACTGAAGAAGCTCGATAATTTACTCGAATTGCATAGGTCAAAATTGGGTGTCAACAATAGACCCTCAGAATTTGTTTGAAACCCCGTACATATAAACCAGATATGAAAATTGACTAAACTCGACGTTCTGAACTCAATGAAACCATCAAAAGACGAATATGAGGTCTTCTTAACCCGAAAGTCATGAAAGTCACAAGAAATTAACATAATGCCTAAAATGTCAAAAACAAGCTTGGGACCTCTAAAAATTCAATCAAGACCTCACTTAGGCCTAAAATCATCCCCCGAATCCATGAAACTCTCAGAATTCCAATCCAAGCATCCGCACCCCGAATGTTGACCAAAGTCAACCTAAAGGCTGAAATTTCACAAATATCTAACTTAGGACCTCAAATCCTCAAAAGACTCTGAATCTAAAACTGACGACTCTTATGGACCAATTACCACATTTTGGAACTGATGGAATCAATGGAATTCTATTCCGACACTCGAAACTCTAAAAGACGATGAAAATCACTTTTTAACAACTTTAGCCTTTCAAACTCAAATCTTACAAAATTCATAACTTTAAACTCAAAGTTCAAAACCAACTTTCAAAACTCAATCATGAAAGACTCGAGATCAAGATCGGGAGGGGGGAATGGTAAATTAATGAAAATTATTAAAAATGAGCAACCGGGTCATTACACATATCAACAAGTATAGAATGAGGTTGAGAATGCATTTTGCTACTTCCAATTTAATTTAAAATATGTGTCTTTACAAATCATAATTTTGATATTATAGTTGTTAGACACATCAATAGTTGACTCTCAATTTAAAGCACCAGACTCAACAACACAACGTTTATGTCACTATTGTGTATACCAAGTGTAGTGCTGATGAAAGAGTATCGTTGTGGAAGAATATATATCACTTGGCAGAAGACATGCATAGATATTGACTTATCATAGGAGATTTTAATGTTGTGTTGAATGTTGAAGAAAAGATAGGGGCATGCCCATAGAAGATATTGATCATGAGGATTTGATTGTTGTATTGAAACTTGTGAACTATCAAAAGTTCAATAAAAAAGAAGTTCCTTTACATTGTGGAATGGTAGATCAGGTAATGACTGTATATTTGAGAGTTTGGACAAAATACTCATCAATCAAGAGATGAGTAATTGGTACAATCACATTAAGGTGGAACATTTACCAAGGACTGGATCACACCATGCCCCTACGTTTATTACTTGGGAAAAAACTAACTCTATAAAAAAAGAAACATTCAGGTTCCTAAAATTCTGGACATAGCATAAAGATTTTAAGGAGGTCGTGAGACAGAATTAGGTTACTAATACTATTAATCATTTTATAGCTTTTAAGAGAACATTAAAAGGGTTAAAACTACTTTAACTAGATGGAGCAAGGATGTCACGACCCGAGCCTACACCCTGGACGTGGCCGACACTCGAGAACCATTGCTGGTCCCCAAGCGAACCCTCATCCTGGCTGACTACAAGCGGAAGACTAACTCAAGCATACAAAAGCTTAAAAACTGAATAAAAATAATATAT
>JAJONR010003758.1:0-75616 GCA_029582245.1 Solanum etuberosum
TTACAAGATGAGAATAAAATTGCACATATATTACTCTTTTTAAACGTCATTTACAAAATTACATCGAATATGTTATTATTGTTACGACTGAAGTTGGAAATATTTATTGAACACTTTCTTACAAGATGAGAATAAAATTGCACATATATTACTCTTTTTAAACGTCATTTACAAAATTACATCGAATATGTTATTATTGTTACGACTGAAGTTGGAAATATTTATTGAACACTTTCTTACAAGATGAGAATAAAATTGCACATATATTACTCTTTTTAAACGTCATTTACAAAATTACATCGAATATGTTATTATTGTTACGACTGAAGTTGGAAATATTTATTGAACACTTTCTTACAAGATGAGAATAAAATTGCACATATATTACTCTTTTTAAACGTCATTTACAAAATTACATCGAATATGTTATTATTGTTACGACTGAAGTTGGAAATATTTATTGAACACTTTCTTACAAGATGAGAATAAAATTGCACATATATTACTCTTTTTAAACGTCATTTACAAAATTACATCGAATATGTTATTATTGTTACGACTGAAGTTGGAAATATTTATTGAACACTTTCTTATTATTTTTCTTAGAATTTGTGGACAAAGGCACGTGTAATTTAGGGTTGGTGGACCCTTCAACCCCAAGAAACAAAGAAAATTTGGAATTTCTTTCCCCATATTTACCAGCTTTTCAGTGACCCTGTTTTTAATAAATGCTCTATTAAGTTCATATTATTGTTTTTTATTTTAATTATTTTATATAATTTAAAAAGTATTATTTTTTATTAAAAGAAATCTATCCTTATTTACATATTTTGAAGTAGTTTCTCTCCAATTATATACTCATTAACCTCTCTCTTCATTTATTGAATAAAAATACAATTTAAAAAAAATAACTATTATTTTGGATCAGCTATTCATAAATACAACAAACTAAAATAGATGGGACAAAATATATCAAAGACAAAAACATCAAATAATATGCATCAAAGATAGTAGTACTCCCTCCATTTTCATACAATTTATAATATTAAATAATTATATAAAATAATAATAATTAAATTTAGAAAATTCAAATATTATTAATAAAAAATTTACTAGATCAACATGATCAAATAATATAAAAACGGAAATGAACAAAGGGAATGGGTTGAATTAATGTGAACACTCAAGTAGCACATCAAAAAATTCAAAGCTACTCACTTGGGAATTGTTCTGTGGGCCCACATAATTGTCCACCGTACTATTTTGGAATGTCTAATAATATTTATCCACTTTATGAAATCAATCGATAATTTTACACATAATTCCTAATTTACCCTTATCATTAATTATAGTCATTTCTCTATTACATTTTTCAAGACGTTGTATTTATTATATTCAAAGAGTAATATAATAAAATTATCCATTAATCTTATAAAGTGGATAAATATTATTTGACATTTCAAAATAGTATAGTAGATAAATGTTATTGAACGGAGAAAGTATTTAATTGAATGATAAAAGCAAGATATAAAAGTAGTAAAAAAAAAAAAAAAAAGACAAGACAAGAAAGAGTGTGTGTGAGAGACATAAAAACTAAGAAGGAAAAAGTGGGGTAAAAAGAAAAAGGGAAGATTGGTATTAATTGAAATCTAAGAAGAATCTAAGGAAATGGACAGTTTTTTTAAATATAGGTGACATAATTCACTTTTTATTTTATTTTTTTATAAAAAAACTTTAGAAAGTAAATATCCAAAATAACTGTAAAAACTAATTAAAACAAGCCCTTCTTTGGAACTAGAGTGGACCCTATGAAATGTACTATCTATATTACCCTTTCCTTTTTCTTTTCACTTTTTTTTTTTCTTCCCTAACTTTAGTATTCCATGCATGCAAATTGTAGTATTGGCATTCATCCTCCAATTCTAAAAAATAATAATAGAATGATGAAGACTTGATAGAGATATCTTTGTGGAGGGATGAATATGTTTACGATCAACAGATATGGTGCAGTGGATGAAGTTGTTTCTTTCTTAATTAAAATTTTTGAGTTCGAGCTCTGAGTATGAAAAAATTATTGATAGGGAGCGTTGATGAAGCCTCATGTGGTGCAAATATGATATAGTTAAGCTCTAATGCGAGTACCTAATATCGAATGAAAAATTAAAAGAAAATATGTATATCTTTATTCATTCGAAATTTCAAATTTGAGTTCTTGAAATGAGAAGTTTTCTCGTTAATATGCTTTAAACTCAACCAAAATTTAAATTGATCAAATCAATAGATTTTGAATACCAGGTGATCGATATATGAAAAGGATGACTTGATGTTGTTGTTTATATTTCGTCCATGTATGTACCCTCAGTTTAAAATTGTTTGTGACGTGAGGTTTAGGAAATAAAGATTTTTTCTTAATGTTGTGATTTTAAACTAACGATATGTAGAATGTATCAAAGTGTCCTTTAATCTTGTAATTTTAAATATGTTATGAGTAAAGTTAGAATTTAAAAAGTTATTAGGAAGGAAAAAATACATTTTTTTAAAAACAAACTTAAAAAAAAGTAAGGTGAACATTGAAACAGAGAAAGTACTGTTTAATTGGCCACAAGTTATATCAGATATGCTAATCTTGTCTGTAATGTTCAATTGTTCACAAGTTCTTTTGCAGTTTTTGTGTTTTATAACTATGATAGTATATTTATCATTAATCTTTGTTAGTTTATAATGCCTATCAATACATAGTGTTTATACTGATACTATTCATGCACTTACTTTTGAGTGCCTGCAATCCAGAGTTGTCTACCAAACCCTGCATATAGTTGAGTTTGCTCCAGATCTTAGAGTGAGCTACTTTCGTTCGAAGCGAATAGCAGATCTTCTTATTTTCTCATGTCTTTCTTTTCAGTCATTGAAACTCTCTATTTATTACTCCCTCCATTTTAAATTAATTAAATTGTTAAGGTATTTCACATCCTTTAAGAAAATAAGATTAAGACATAAATTAGGCATAACTTTCCATTTTTATCCTTATTAATTATTGTCAAATTTATGATTAAAATAACTAGACATTAATTAATAACTAATTCCAATACTAACTAATGAAGGGTAAAATTGGAAGAAAATTCTAAAAGTAGTCTTGAAAATTAAACAATGAAATTAATTTGAAAAATGAAAAATGTCTGAACAATTCAATTAATTTGAAATAGAGGAAGTAGTTGTTACCATTCTTATACTTATTAGTTAGATGTTTTAGTACGATGGCTTTCAAATTCTGAATTTCTATGTGTTTGTGCTTAATCATTGTATTTAGATGAAGTCTTGTTTTGATTTTTTAATTTTACTTGATTACTAATTTTCTTGATTATATTTAGATTTCAAATTTTAATCAAATTTATTTTTTTGTCTCGACTTGTGAAAATGATGATTCTTTAGTTGCTGAAAAGTATTTTACTTCTGAAAATCCACTCATTTTTTTCTTCTAAATTGCTTGTGAAGCATAATTTGATCTCTCTCTTAATGTTCTACTATACTATTCAAATATTTTTGTTATATTGAATGTGTAGTTTAGGAGTTTTTATATCAACTCATAATTAATTACGCATTTAGTCAATGATTATCTAAAACTGAAATATATATTTCATTTTTTTATTTAACAATTTTGATATTGTCTTATTGATGCAATATTGGTTTCTCAATATCTTATAAATAGTTATTCATTTCTGCATAACTAATACATAGATATATTCATTACTGATTTGTATATTATTAATATATCTACGTAGCTCTAACCAACTATCAAAAGATTATATTATTGGTCTTCACTTTTACTTCTTGATTATTTGGCAGTTTACCTTCTTTTCAAGACATTTTTGGCCAATCTTCACCTAATTGAAAACGTTATTCGTTAAGTTTCCAAGTTAGCCTAACTTGGAATTTTGACTTTTTGTGTCTTTTGATTTGTTAGTTTTTATCAACAAATTAAATCTAGAGATAACTCATATGGATTTTACATAAATTAAAATTAGAAGATTATTATTTCCTTTTATTTTTATGTAAGATTTGTACAAACTATATACATATTTGTTTATCTTAAAACAATTAGCATTTACATAGATTAAAATATATATAGTAAATAATCCTATCATTAAGTATTTAATTGCAATGTCAAATTTAATCAATCATTAACAAGTTTTCTTAAATTCAATGGCGGACCTAACATGGAGGCTGGTGGGTTCTCAAACATCTATTGTTTTTGACAGGATTCAATACATTACCCAAAAAAAAATATAAAAAATATTGTTTGAGCATTCATAATTAAATTCTTTTTTTTCATTTTTTTAGAATTCTTTTTGGCAACTATTTATGACTTTAAAATTTGAAATCTGTCACTTTAATGTAGGAGATAAAGAAATTATACTTCAAAATTCAAACGAATTAAAAAACTTTTGTTCTTCTCAACATCTATTATTTTTATTATTAAAAAGAAATAATTCGAGAAAGTTCTACTAGCCAACATTAATGTGCAATCAACTTCTTTATTAGTATGATTTTTTTTTTGGTAGAAGATTATTTAATATGGATGAACTCTATAGGGGTGTGATAATAAAAATTCAACCTTTTTGTCACTTTGGTACTTTAAATACCTTAATAAATCAATTTTAATGATCACCCCTTTTGTTGAATGGACAAGTACTTTATTTTTTTCCTAATCAAATAAATGATTTTAAGTTATTTAGAAACTTCATGTTAGTGCCTAGTGGCCCTGTCCAAGTACAAAAAAATAATTTCTTGATGTAAACAAATAAATTTGGGCATTCATTTGCCTTTCTATTTCTCTATTTGAAATGATTGTTATTCCAAAACTCTATCATTATATAAACTATATAAATGCCATGCTTTTATTATATTTGTTTTTTGCATATGTACTTTTTTTCCTTTTAGATTGTAATTATTTTAATTTGCTTCCTCTACCACACTTAGTATTAATTAGGTTTAGAATCTGAAATTTTTGATTAAAAAATCAAATAAAATTTATTACTCCAACACAATCTTTGATCGTACATTTTTTTCCTTTTCCATAAACAAAAACATAAGCTAATATCTCAAAGATTTTAGTTTCATGATTATTCCCACTATCCTCAAAATACCTTAGTTTATTTTTCATGGGGTCATTGAAATACAAATAGAAGTGGAAGTTGCATTGATTCCAAGTATCTAAATGAATTTCAATTTTTAAGATTCTTCAATGATGGGGTATGATTTAACCTAGAATATCTTCTTTTTTTTCTTTTTCTTAAAATATGGGGAAGAACAATACCAACAGCAACAATTTCAGTTTAATTTTATTGTATATCGACCTATTCGTACGTTTGAAAAAATAGAAAAATTGTATCTGAAAGATTCTTGATCGAAAAAATAGTGAAAAAGAGACAGTAACAACAAATCGAGAAACTAAAAATAAGGGAGAGATTTTTGTAAAAAAATTGTTGCTAAATATTTGTAAAAATATATCTTAAACATATAACTATTTATATTAAATTTTTTTTGAAAGGTAATTGGACATAGGAAGGGCAAAATAGGAAAATAATTTTAGACAAATAAAATAAATAATAGATAAAAAGGGCTTTATGAGAACAATGCCATGTCCATGAATATATGTTTGCACGTGTGGGCTAATTTTGGTTGTTTCTTTACCGCTTTCGTACTACCGAAATGACAAAAATAGCCCCACATAAATAGGGATATGTGATAGAATAATAGTTCAAAAATAAAAAAAATCAAAATTTTGTTACTTTTTTATTTTTATTTATTCTATTTCATTCACATTAGTTACTTTACTACTTATTACCAAACAAGAATTATCATGGACCACACTATCCTCAAAAAATGGTAAAAATTAAATAAATTATGTGCACACCTTTATACTATTATTAAGTAATAAATGAAAGATATTTATAAATTACTTAATCATAATTAAGTGGTATATTTTTCTATCTTTATTTATGAATTTTATAACTAGTTTTTAAAAATTAATACAAACATTTTATATGTGAGGAAAAGATTTTTTTAAATTAGAGGGTGTTTAATTAAGTTTATAAACTGATCAAACTGACTTATACATATATTTTTTTTATAATCTACATATTTGGCAAACACCAAAATATATAAGCTAAAATCAACCAAAAATTATAAGTTGATCATTCTTAACTTGCAATTTTTCTGCTTACACGCATTTTTTGGTTTGACAAACTATTCTACTATTTTATCAACACATTTTATTTTTTACCAAACACATTAATTATTTATTACCGTAGTTTTGATACTTTTATGGAAATACGTAATTATTTATTTATAAAATTAATATCAACACTTAAAAATATTTATCAACATATAATACTTATCAACTATTTATTATCGAGGCTCTTAATACTGTTTTTTTTTTTGTTAATTGTTGTTCATTAAGCAACAATTATAGCAAAAAAAAAAAAAAAGAAGTAATCACTTCAATAGGTTTAATATTTATATTTTTGAGATTTTAGATTGTAGATTTCCTATTTTCCTTTTCATAATAATAGCTTTTCTTTTCTACTTTATTTCCTGTTTTTTCCCCCTTTTAAACTCAGATTGGTCACGTTGGGAAGCTATCAAAAATAGAAACTAATTATGAGTACACAAATTCCAACTCACATAAAAAATGTGTGGAAAAAATAATAATCATGAATATAAACCTCCCAAGCAAGATTGTGGAAAATTCCATTTCAATTCACATTAACTCCATTGCAATTATTGCTCAAAGGAAAAAAGAAAGGAAATGCAAAATATTTTTCCCTTATAAATACTCCTAAATAAATAAATAAATATAATCAACTTGATTTTTTAGTTTATTGTATGGGGTAAAATCCAAACTTGACAAACGGATGAATTAGACTATGATACGTAGTAGAATCTTGATCAAAGAGACGATTGTCCGTGTTTGCTTTGCCTCGAAAAATTTCTGACAAACGATCGAATCAATCTATGATACGTGGTTGAATCTAAATCAGCGAAACAATGGTCCTTTTTACAGCGACCGGAAAGAATCCTGAAATCGTAGTCTCCAATGTGGCTTGAATCCTGAAATCATAGTCCGCAACGTGGCTTGAATTCATAATGCCTCGACACTACCACACGTCATGTTTGATTAAATTTTTCTTAAAAGGCAAGCAAAAAAATATGCGTTTGCAACAAATTTTAAAGTGATAGAAAATAAACTGCAATCACAAATAAATATGAAGAAACATATTTCTCTAATATAGAATGATTGAGAACTCCTTGCGATATAATTGATAGCTAGAAACATCAAATCTCTTTGTGAAATATATTACTCTTTACACCATCATGAATCAGAATTTAGGATCGAGTCTAACTGAAATCGAACATGTCTTATGCAGTTCCACAAAATTTTAATGTCTATAATATGAAAAGTAAAATAAATCGAAGCAAGTATAAGAATATTTTTACATTATCAAGTACAATATATTATTATTATCATTATTATTATTATTATTATTATTTTTTTAAAAAATGAATTATTAATTTGAACAATTTCTGAACAGCCATGCCTGTTAGAGAGGGAAACATCCTAGCAGGAACACAAGGGTCCCACCTATCTATATCTGTACAATTCTCTCATCACAGTTTTTGCTCTTAATTACATTTTCTATTTTAATTAAAAAGTTTATTAATCACTAATTAATCACTCATCATAAGGACTTAAAAGAGACAATTAACTAAATTAAATTAATTAATTGAGGCAAATGGAATCTCCTATTATTAATGAATTAAAGAGTGATAGATCTACCTTTAATTAATCACACGTACGCGGAAACCTATACAGACAAAACACTTTGTTTTAATAACATAAAAATTCCTTAAAGAGGTTTAGAAAAAGGAAAAATTCCTAAATAGGGACAAGTTTTTTTTTTTTTTTTAGAAAAATATAAATAGAGGTTAATAAAGTCAAAATAACTACTATATATATAATATAAAAAATCTAGAAGGAAGAATAATTAGAGAGATTTAAAAAAATAAAATAGGAATAACACGATATGTATGATAGTTTTTAAAATTTTGAATTTTTGTAGCGAGTAAAAAAAGTTTTTTAATATTATACAAGATCTATTGAAAAATTAAGTTATAAAGGACATTTTTTGGTGTATTAAACTTTTGTTATGTGTGGGTTCAGAAAAAAATCTTATAATAGAGGTCTTTGGTAGATTGTTAGAGTTATGCAGTTATTAGTAATATATGAATTAGTTAGGAAGGATTTATGTATTGTTTTATAGATGAATAATTAAATATTCTTCCATTAATGTAATCATAAAATAGAAAAAAGTAAATTTTGTAATATTTTTGTGATATGTTTGAAATAAAAGTTTTCCCTATAATATTTCTAGACTAAAAAAGTGGATATTCTATTATTAATGTAAATTAGTGATAAACTAGAAGGAAAAGAAATCATAGTAACACTTATGTGACATGGTTGAAATAAGTTTTTTTCCTAAAATATTTCTAGGGTAAAATAAATATTCTGTCATTATTGTAAATCATAAATAAAGTAGAAAGAAAGTAAATTGTACTAACATTTATGTGTTTTTCCTCCGATCCAAAAAAATATTTATGTTGATATTGTTTGACTTGACACAAATTTTAAAAAGTAAATAATTTTTTTTTAAAATTTATGGTCTAAAACAAATCTCAGATATTTATGTGAGTAAAATAGAATTCTATAATTAAATTATTTCTAATTATAGAAGGATGACAATCATTTTGGGACAAACTAAAAAATAAAGAGTGTCGGATAAATTAAGACAATGAAAATATTATCTGGTTTTATCCGAATAGTATTATTTCCAAATAATGAATTTAAAAGAAAAAAAATTCTTTTGTACATTATTTATAATAAAAAGGGCAGTTTCGATGCACTATAACTCTCGTTATGTGCGGGATTCGGAAAACTTTTTTACCACAAGAATTTATAGTACGCAATCTAATTTATTTTGCATTTTTACGACAGATTATTTTCATGATTTGAACTCGTGACTTCAACTTTATCAGTTACGTTAAGACTTCATGACCTTTCAAAAAGACTTGTTCTCAAATTTTGAAAGTTTGGTTTCCCATATAGATAATTTTACACAAGAAAAAGGAAGAGCATTCACATATAGACACATAAAACCAAACTTCAAATCATACTTTGAGGAGAAAAAAAACACATATTACAGAGAGAAGAGCTGAAAATATGGGTCACATGGCATGTGGTGCACCAGCTGTGTCCACTCTTCAATCTCTCCTCTCCCAATTTCCACCCCACCCCCCTTCTTACCCCCCCCCCACGCCACACCACAATCCAAAGCTTGAGTTTGTTCTCAAAATTTCAACTATACATACCTTCTTACCTTCCTAACTCGGCCTTTTGACTCTCTTCACATTCTACTATTCCTCTCCCTTTCTCTATTTGTCTGTTAAAAACTTCTACTAATCCTATCTTTCTTTTCAGAAAAATATGGAACCCCTTCAAGAACTCAAGCTATAGATTCAAGAAAATCTCCATTTAAGCTATAAAGTTTCAATCTTTGAAGATGAAAGCTCACAAAACTGTGTTTTACCAACACCCTTTAAGCTTAAACAAGCTTTTCTTTGTTCTTCTCCTTATCTTCTTTCTTCCTCCAGCTTCACCAGCTTCTGTTAATGGCCTTTTCAAAGACTCCCAACAGCTTCTTTCCTTTAAAGCTGCACTTCCACCAACCCCAACTCTGCTTCAGAACTGGTTGTCATCTACTGACCCTTGTAGTTTCACTGGTGTTTCATGCAAGAATTCTAGAGTTTCTTCTATAGATCTCAGTAACACTTTTTTAAGTGTGGATTTCAGTTTGGTCACTTCTTATTTGCTTCCCCTTTCAAATTTGGAGTCTTTAGTGTTAAAGAATGCTAATCTTAGTGGTTCTTTAACTTCTGCTGCTAAATCCCAATGTGGGGTTTCTTTAGACTCCATAGATCTAGCTGAAAACACAATTTCAGGACCTATTTCTGATATCTCTAGCTTTGGTGTTTGTTCAAACCTTAAGTCTCTTAATCTTTCTAAGAATTTCTTGGACCCTCCTGGTAAAGAAATACTTAAAGGTGCAACCTTTAGCCTCCAAGTTCTTGATCTTTCTTACAATAATATCTCAGGGTTAAACTTGTTTCCATGGGTTTCATCTATGGGGTTTGATGAACTTGAATTCTTTTCTCTCAAGGGTAACAAACTAGCTGGAAGTATTCCTGAATTAGACTTCAAGAATTTGTCATATTTGGATCTTTCTGCCAATAATTTCTCAACTGTTTTTCCTTCATTCAAAGATTGCTCCAATTTGCAGCACTTGGATTTGTCATCCAACAAGTTTAATGGTGATATTGGTTCTTCACTTTCTTCATGTGGGAAACTCAGTTTTCTCAACCTTACCAATAACCAGTTTGTAGGTTTGGTCCCTAAGCTACAAAGTGAAAGCCTACAGTATTTGTACTTAAGAGGGAATGATTTTCAGGGTGTGTACCCAAACCAGCTTGCTGATTTGTGCAAAACTGTGGTGGAATTGGACTTGTCATACAATAATTTCTCAGGTATGGTTCCTGAGAGCCTTGGTGAATGTTCAAGTTTGGAACTTGTTGATATTTCCAACAATAATTTCTCTGGTAAGTTGCCTGTTGATACTCTCTTGAAGTTGAGTAATATGAAGACTATGGTCTTATCATTCAACAAATTTGTTGGTGTGTTGCCTGATTCTTTCTCTAATTTGCTGAAATTGGAGACTTTGGATGTGAGTTCTAATAATCTCACAGGGGTTATTCCATCTGGGATTTGCAAAGATCCTATGAATAACTTGAAATTGTTGTACCTTCAGAATAATTTGTTTAAAGGCCCTATACCTGACAGTCTAAGCAACTGTTCACAGCTGGTGTCACTTGATCTTAGCTTTAATTACTTGACTGGGAGAATACCATCTAGTTTGGGGTCATTGTCAAAGCTGAAGGATCTCATCCTTTGGTTGAATCAGCTTTCAGGGGAAATCCCACAGGAGTTGATGTACTTGCAGGCTTTAGAGAATTTGATTCTTGATTTTAATGACTTAACTGGACCAATACCTGCAAGTCTTAGCAACTGTACCAAGTTGAATTGGATTTCATTGTCAAATAACCAATTGAGTGGTGAGATACCGGCTTCTCTTGGTCGTTTGTCGAATCTAGCTATTCTTAAGCTTGGAAACAACTCAATCTCAGGGAATATACCTGCTGAGTTGGGTAATTGCCAGAGCTTGATATGGTTGGATCTCAATACTAATTTCCTGAATGGCTCCATTCCGCCGCCTTTGTTCAAGCAATCTGGCAATATTGCAGTGGCATTACCGACCGGGAAGCGATACGTGTATATCAAGAATGATGGGAGTAAGGAGTGCCATGGAGCAGGGAATTTGCTGGAGTTTGGAGGGATTAGACAAGAACAGCTGGATAGAATCTCAACAAGGCATCCTTGCAATTTCACAAGAGTTTATAGAGGTATCACTCAGCCAACATTTAACCACAATGGCTCTATGATATTTCTTGATTTATCTTATAATAAGTTGGAAGGTAGTATCCCAAAGGAATTAGGGACCATGTACTATCTGTCTATATTGAATTTGGGGCATAATGATCTGTCTGGTATGATTCCTCAACAACTTGGAGGCTTGAAGAATGTTGCAATTCTTGATCTGTCATATAATAGGTTCAATGGCACGATCCCGAATTCCCTCACCAGTCTTACATTGCTTGGAGAGATTGACCTGTCAAACAATAATCTCAGTGGAATGATTCCTGAATCTGCACCATTTGATACATTCCCTGATTATAGGTTTGCGAATAATTCCCTCTGTGGGTATCCTCTCCCCCTACCTTGTAGCTCGGGGCCGAAATCGGATGCAAATCAGCATCAGAAATCTCACCGCAGACAAGCATCGTTGGCAGGGAGTGTGGCGATGGGTTTGTTATTTTCCCTCTTTTGCATCTTTGGTTTGATTATTGTTGCCATAGAGACGAAGAAGAGGAGGAAGAAGAAGGAGGCTGCTCTTGAAGCTTATATGGATGGTCATTCACATTCTGCAACTGCAAACAGTGCCTGGAAGTTTACGAGTGCTCGTGAGGCGTTAAGCATTAACCTCGCAGCATTTGAGAAGCCTCTCAGGAAGCTCACATTTGCTGATCTTCTCGAAGCCACCAATGGTTTCCACAACGACAGTCTTGTAGGCTCTGGTGGTTTTGGTGATGTCTACAAAGCTCAGTTGAAGGATGGGAGTGTTGTAGCTATTAAGAAGTTGATACACGTCAGTGGACAGGGTGATCGGGAATTCACTGCTGAAATGGAAACCATAGGGAAGATCAAGCACCGGAACCTTGTCCCTCTTTTGGGCTACTGCAAAGTAGGGGAAGAAAGACTACTGGTTTACGAATACATGAAGTATGGAAGTCTTGAAGATGTCCTGCACGATCGGAAGAAAATCGGGATCAAGCTGAATTGGCCTGCAAGAAGGAAAATCGCCATTGGAGCTGCGAGAGGTTTGGCTTTCCTACACCGTAACTGCAATCCACACATCATTCACCGGGACATGAAATCAAGTAATGTCTTGCTTGATGAAAATTTGGAAGCCAGAGTATCTGATTTCGGAATGGCAAGGTTAATGAGTGCTATGGACACTCATTTGAGTGTCAGCACTCTTGCAGGCACTCCCGGATACGTTCCTCCTGAATATTACCAAAGCTTTAGATGTTCAACAAAAGGAGACGTTTATAGTTATGGTGTCGTATTACTTGAGCTTCTAACCGGCAAACAGCCAACGGATTCAGCTGATTTTGGTGACAACAATCTTGTCGGATGGGTAAAGCTTCACGCTAAAGGGAAAATAACTGATGTCTTCGATCGAGAGCTATTGAAAGAGGATCCAAGCATTGAGATTGAACTTCTACAACACTTAAAGATAGCTTGTGCTTGCTTAGATGATCGACATTGGAAACGTCCCACGATGATACAAGTTATGGCTATGTTTAAGGAGATTCAAGCAGGGTCAGGCATGGATTCGACATCCACAATCGGAGCTGATGATGTCAATTTTAGTGCAGTTGAAGGAGGGATAGAAATGGGGATAAATGAAAGTATAAAAGAAGGCAATGAGCTAAGCAAACATCTTTGAATGCACTAAATCAAGAGTTTGTTGAAAGCTCACAAATTTTCCAAAATCATATGCAAAAAAAAAAAGAAAAGAATTGCCAGTGTAATTTTTAGCCAATTATTGTATGTACCACTAGTTCCCATCCATAAAATCTTGTGTTATTATACATAAAAGGAAGGTTGTTTTTCTTTTTTAAAACATGTAACAGTGTTGTATATAAATAGTGTATGAGTTTGTTTTTGCTACTTTTAGCTTTTGTTGAGTTTTGCTTCTTTTTTATTTGTTGACATACATTAGCATTAGATTCACATCTATCTAATCCTTAAAAGCAACTGTTAGACTTCTGACCTCATTGATGGTGACTAAGTTGAGACTATTTTTGGCCCTTTCTTCAATGATTTTTCATGTGTTTCCTCTTTTTCTTTATCTTACAAATTTCTTCGACATATTTTTTTTCCCTGCTATGTCTATAAAAGAAGGGAAAAGGGTCAAACATGTCCTTAAATTATGTGAAAAGAATTAAAATATTTTCTGTTTATAGTTTGACTCAAAAATGTCATTGTCGTCAATATTTTGATTCAAAATTACCCTTATTATTATTTAATGAGTTAAAAATACTCATTTTAAAATAAATATATTGTTTTTTTTTCTAATAATATTTTTTAAACAAATATTTATTTAAAAATGAGTATTTTTGACCCATTAAATAACGATAAGGACATTTTTGGATCAAAATATTGACGGTAAGTGTTGGGTATTAATTGTCCTTAGTTTCTTACCATAAATAGATTTTCCTTTTAAGAAAATGTTTAAAATTTGACTAGTCATTTTCTTGTAGGAAAAGTTTTAGGACTCTATAAATAAAAACTTGTTCCTTCTAACTTAATTAGTGATATGTTATTACTTGTGTGAACCTCCCATGTATTCCGAGTGAATTGGTTGAGGTTATTTCTGTACTCTCATATTTATATAGTGGATTGCTCATCTCCTTTGTGGATGTAGGTCGATTGACCGAAACATGTTAAATCTTTATGTCTTTTGATATATTTTTCGTTTGTCTTTTTACTCATGGTCTTTCGAGGTTTGCTTTGCTAGCTTCCGCATGACACCTAGTTATTTTCGATCTCAACAGAGACAAATTAAAAGGTTGGCTATATATTAAGCCTTAAAAATTGTAGCATGTCAATGCATGTCTCTTGTTCTGCATGTGTGCAGTTAAGACATCATATCCTTCATTCAACTACAGGTTTTGTAGGGCCTTTTAGGCTCTTCTACTTGCCACCTTCCTAACTTTGAGAATTTTCTTTAATAATAATTGTAGTTAATCATTTAATAAAAGTCAAATTTGTTATCTAAGAAAATAAATTAAAATATATTGTAGCAAGTTAAAATATACTAATATTCTAGATTATTCAAATTCTTCAAAAAATATTGCAACAATCGTATCTAATTCTTCAAAAATGTATTACTTTGAAAAAACTCAGTATGTACCCATCGATATTTTTGAAAAATTCATGTAACATAGACGATTCAATATTGCTCTTTCTTTCCTCGTTAGATATCTGGTACGAAGAAAAACGTTTTTCAGCAACCAAATATCAATAAATATTTTCGCTGAAAATGTTTTTTTTTCAAAATTTTCTCTCCAATAATTAAGGTTCTATATAAAAAGGAAAATAATATTTCCATAATACAGACAGCTAGCAATGCTTTGACCATTCAACTAACGTATTTCTCCATCACATGATTGAATAGTTTATTTATATTTTAATCAAAAGGAAATTGGGAAATTATTTGCATTTCCCACCTACCCCCTCCCCCCCCTAACTCCACACACAAGGTTGAATTTAAATTCAGAAGAATTCGATAATATATTTTGATTTAAATTTTATATTTGTATATATATAAATATATTTTGAATTTAGTAAGTTATTGTTATTCAGCGTCAAAATATATTTAAATAAAGATAAAAATAATCGGAGAAAAAATAGAGTTCCAAATTCATAGAAAATTTGTGTTTTCTTAAAGAATTTAATTCCATCCAACCCGTTAAAGGTTTAGATTAATTTTTCTCAAAATATAATGGAACAATGTTCTACAATATAGGCAATCAAAATTGCAAAATTTCAGCAAAAAAGGCCTTGAAGCCTCCCCTTTGTACGATTCCTCTTCCTTTGTACTTGTTACTTTCTTTGTACAATTTATACTATTAAACAAATTAATAGAGTGAACCACGTAAGTCATCATTAATATTTGTATTAAGATAAATAATCTGCATTACATCTTATTAAATACGACTTTTTTTCGAACCTTGCTAGCACACGAGAATGCTTTATGCACTAGACGGTGTACTAGTGCATACAAATTTAACCCTTCATTCTTTTCCACAATGAAGCACAATTTTTTTAAGGGTAATACTAAATGGTCAGAAAATTAAAAAGTCTATATTATCTTCTTTATTTTAAATAAACTGATCTTTTTTTCTATTTTTTAGTTAAAAGGGTAAAAATATTCAAAAAGATAAAATAACATATTCTGGCCAAAAGGATTTTTTCTTTTTTTAACTATAAATGTTCATTTTGATTATAATTCCCAATTATCAATAAAGTCTTGAGTTGCACAAGTGGCACTTTCACTAAGATAGTTACAATTAGTACTCATATTTAAATGTGATTTGTGACATTGTAATCTTAAATTCTACTTTTAAGATGACTAAATAGACCTCTCATTTCATTAATCAATTCTTTTTTGCCTTTGCACGCTTCATGTAATGTGTGCATGTGCACGTGTGCTCTTTGCTTGAAGACTATGCAATTCCCATAATAAAAGCAAGAAAAAAAGGATTGATTTTGCAACATGTCCAAAGTGGTCCTTTTTGCAAAAATTGTTGAAAACCTACCAAAATTATAGGTCCTATTTTCAAGATTTGGATCCAAAAACAATGTAATTTGATCCCTTCATTACCAAAAAAAAAATGATTTGGTAAGTTTATAAGCTGGTCAAATCAGCTTATACATGTTTTCTTTGTTTAATTTAATTTTGATTGTCGGTTTAGTTCAAAAAAATTGTCCCAATATAGCTGTAAGATTAGATTTTCAAGATTAAAGTTGATAATTGTTTTTTCACCATACTTTTGATAGTAATGAAGTATGCACAATATTGAAGAGGAAAATCAATCAATCTTTATTTAATAGGAACAACTTAGTAAATTATACCTTACATTTATTATTTTTTAATGAATATGAAACAAACGGATGATATACTTTTAAATTAGTTTATTAACTAATCAACTATCCTAAATGACTACTTAGACTATCTTTACATAAACACACAAACTATGTTATCAATTTCAACACTTTCGATTACTTATTTATAAAATCAGGTTCAACACTTTGATAATGTTTTTTTATATTTGATACTTATCAACTATTACTACTTTTAATCAAATATCCTAAATGACTATTTAGACTATCTTTACATAAACAGACAAATTATGTCATCAGTTTCAACACTTTCATATAAACACACGATTACTTATTTATAAAATCAGATTCAACACTTTGACAATTTTTCAATATTTGATACTTATCGATTCCTACTACTTTTAATCAACTATCCTAAATGACTACTTAGACTATCTTTACATAAACACACAAATTATGTTCAGATTCAACACTTTCATATAAACATACGATCACTTATTTATAAAATCAGATTTAACACTTCAACAATATTTTTCAATATTTGATACTTATTAATTACTACTACTTTTAATCAACTATCCTTAATGACTACTTAGAATATCTTAAACATCTCCAAAACTAATAATTATACTATAACCCCCCCCCCCCCCACATCTTCTCCCTACCCATATAACAAGAATATATAAAAAGTAGAGGTATTGAATTCCAAGGGTGGACCAAATAAAATAAAAAAGGGTCCCATTATTATAAATTCCGATGCATGCACGCAAAACCAATTGGATGTTTATAAATATCACTTGAATTATAAATTTTCACCTTCTTTTAATTTAATAAATTGATGAAATTCAAAATTTGTCCCCTTCTTATGGACAACTTGCCATCACATATGCTTAATGTTATGTGCTTTGTGTGTTTCTGTGTGCTCTAAAAACTTAAAATATGTTCAATTTATATATCGCTAAATATCTTTATAATGAAAATAACAATTGTCAAAATATTTTTTAATTATTATAATGAAAAGTTGTTATAAAAAGAATATATTATGTAATATAATATGAAATTGTTTTGAAAAAAAAAAGTGTCATTACAATGATGAAATATTGTTATGGGTGATGATAATTGTTTAGAGAGACATTGAAAGTTATATATGAAATAATACATTTTGCAAGCTATAAGTGTTATTTTTGAAATTGACAAGACAAAATGTGTTTAATTCAATTATTTTTTTTAAAATAATATGTTTAATTGTAAGTAATTTTCAAATATACGAAAGTACTCTCTGCTTCCTCCATCTCAAATACTCTCATTTTCAATTTACACGTCTCTTACAAAAATATTACTTAATTAGGAAGATTTGGTTATTTTATCCTTAGTTATATGTTAAAATATATTTTGTTGAATATCTACTTTATTTATGTATTATAATTAAGATGTTTATAATTTTTAAAAATAATTACTATTAGAAATAAAATAAAAAATAATTATAAAATTTTAACAGGACGATAAATATTTAGAAACTCGAGTTATTTTTAGACTTTATAGAGCTATCAAAATAACTACTTATAAATAGAAGCAGATTTCTTCCCTTTTTTTTAATTATTATTTTCTTTTGGCTTGTATAGTGTGGGGGTAACGTATATAAGTACTCCCTCCGTTTAATAATAATTATCCACTATATTATTTTAGTATGTCCAACAATATTTGTCCACTTTATGAAATCAATGAATAGTTTTACTTTTAGAAAACTTTATGAAATCAATGGATAATTTTACTCTTAGTTTTTAATTTACCCTTATCATTAATTATAGTTATTTTTCTATTACATATTTCAAGACATTATATTTATTATATTCAAATGGTGACATAGTAAAATTACCCTTTTATTTATAGTTTCTTAAGAAGTCTGCAAAGTTAATAATGAACAAATATTATTGAACGAAGTACTTAAAAAAAGAAATATATTCATACATTTCCCAAGGTTTTTATATTTTTTGGGGGTAAAAACCTTGACTCTTCTAAAACAGTCAGTACGTATTATATTAATTACAAATACCTAAGCTAAAGGATTAAAGTATTTCATTCAACAAAATCGATGTGTTTTATATTACTAGTGTTCACATGCATGTAAACTTCACTTTTAATAAAGTTTTTTTTTTAAAAATAAATAAATAATAAACCTTTTTCCCAAGAAGTTGCATTATGCGTGTTTTTAAAGGTTGTATTTAAGACAAAATACTCAAATAGTTTTGATTTGAAATGTAAATATTATATTTATATGTTAGTATTATCTTTTTGAGGTTTCACTTAGTATTCGGTATTATTTTATAGTCTCGATTAATTTAAATTTACACCGTATAAAATTCATTAAATAGAGAAATCTTTTTATCAAGGTGTCTTCACCGAATCTCTAAGAAATCTAGTTAAGCATGCTACAATCGTTTGTGGTATCTTCAATCAATAATATATGCCTATTATGATTTTAAATACATCTTAAAAGTATAATGCCTTTATTCACAAGAGTAATTATCTAATTGTCCTTCTTTTATCTTAAAAAATTCCATTAGTTGAAAAAATAAGAGTGAATTTGAAAAAAAAAATTATATACACTTTTTTTTCTTAAGCCATTATTACATTTGGATGAGTTAAATTTTCCGAAAGTATTAATATTAGGGATCGGTGAATCAATTACAATATTTTATTTTTTTAATATTTTAAATTATTAATTATTTACGATCAGCTAACACAAACAGAATGAACTTTCTTTGACAGAGATGCATCCAAACACCTTCAACGTGCAATATTCTTGTTTGACCAAAAAAAGAAGAAATGACAAATTGTTTTATTTGTTTTTAAACAAATTCAATGAATTCAACCATGAAAATTCCCAAATCTTATAAACAACTATTGTTCAAATTATGACATCTCACCCTCAATCACAGTTACACGAAGAAAGAATAAAAAATCAGATAAACGAAATTTATTTTCTAATTATTCGATATTCAAAATTTATTTTATTTTTTTTGATTTTTTTATTATTCTGCGTTACCAAATCTTATTACTTCTCTAATTGATTTAAATTGACATCGAATAAAAATTAAAATGTATAAGAGTTATGAAAAGATCTCAATCACACTTGTTTATTTTGACTTTTTTTTGTTACGTAAATTAGAAATAATGTCGCTAATATAAACATAGGTTGAGTTCTTAAATATATTAACATTTTTTGAGTTGAAACGTTTATCCAAAATTGTTTCTCTGCTCACTACTTCTAAATGACAGATACTAGGAAGGAAAATAATTATATTTTTCAATCTAGCTCATTGACAGCTAATATGAATCTACTTACCAACATATTTAATTAGTGAGATTATTATTATTATTATTATTATTATTAACTCGAGTTGTTTTTAAAAAAAAATATAAACAAAACTTTTATTTAAGCATGCCACACGGCCATCTATTGTCGGAAAAAAAGGACATGAAATTAATTTTGAGAGTGAGTCATGTGTGTTTGTTTTTGTCTAATCATGTGGGTTACAACTTAGGAGTAATTAACTTTAATTAATTAGTTCATTCATTAAATAAATTTATGATTAATTTGTTATCTGTCAATTGGATGTCCTTGCAAACGTACGTACAAAAATAGTACAATTTGTTCGATTTTTTTCGTAATTAACATTAATAATTATAAAGAAAATGTCTTAGAATTAGTGATAACAACTATTACTTAATTTAGGTTTCATACTAATTTTAGTCTCTAGCCACATAAATGATCAAGGAGTGTTTTGGATCATAAATTTCAAAACTTTTCATTTTTTTTAGATTTTTTTTTTTATATGTCAAGTTAAGTACCACATAAAATATTTAAGAGGTTATTATAAAGTACGATTATAATTTTAAATCTCATGCTATATATAATTGTTTAATAAGACTTTCCTTATTATTTTTTTACTAATTATATATATATAAGAATATATAATGATAAATAAACTATTATAACCGTTCATTCCTTCTTCTTCAATATCCCACTTCATAATAAGGACCGAATATCTTATGTGTGAGCAATTTAGAGCTTGTTTGACATTATTGTTGGGAAGCCAAAAGTGTTTTTTTTTTTAAAATCAAACCCTCAAAAATGCTTTTAAATAGAAGCAGAAGCAGTTTTTCTGCTGTTGGAAAGAAGCTAAAAATTTCTACTTCTTAAAAAAAGAAGCAAAAAATTATTTTTTTGAAGAAACATCCCTTACATATTTACATATTTACCAATATATCTCTTATTAATTAATTAACATATTTCATCAGTTTTGTTAAGTTTCATTCAAGAATTTATTTTTTATTTTTATATGATAAATTTTTTATTTTATTTATGTTTATATATTATTATTTATATTTTATATATTATTTTACGTATTATTAGAAATAGGTAATAATAATATTTAAATTTATTTTGCTTGATATTTTTAATTATATTTAACTCATCGTGTTAACATTATATTAATATTTTATTTATTTATTTATCTATGTATAATATTGATTAATAATTTGAATATGTACATTTTAATTTAATTAAAATGAAAATTTAATTAAAGGTATGTATTAGATACTTGTCCTTTTTCGTAATTTGAATCTCAAAAGTACTTTTTAAAAAAAGTTAGTCAAACACAAATTGCTTATCAAAAGCACTGTTCAAATTAATTTTAAAAAAAATACTTTTCAGAAAAACTATTTTAAAAAAACACTTCTAAAAATAAGTAATTTTTAACCGTAATACCAAACAAGCTTTTAATAGGAGAACCCAATAATTGAACCATGGCCAGTAGTCTTTAGTCTCAAATAGGCCAATTTCAACTTAATTGTCACATCCAAATTGTTCACCATTGAAATTAAACTATACTATATGTTAAAGCAATTTCCTTTTTTTTTGTCACATAGCATATAGTTAAAAGAGAAAAAGGCTTTATTTATGCATTTTTTTCAATATCAAGAAATCTTTGCTTATTTTGAGGGATATAGTAGCCTATTTTCAAAGATTTTGCTCACACCATTTATTGTCTCTTTATAACACAACTTCTATCTAATTGGTGAATTAACTTTAGCTCTACGGAATGGAAATTGACTTTTGCCAATACTTGCAATTATTTGAACAAATTGAAAGATTATAATTAGCTTATATAAATGAAAGGAATAAAATATATGCACACACGTGCACACAAATAATTATATTGCCAGAATTAATTAGACAGCTATATATATTTCTTGTCAATCTTAATAAAACCCTCCGTATATTTTTACTTATTCATTTATAGCTTGACATATTTCTTAAAAAACATAAAATAAAGAGATAATTTTATTATATTACCTTTATTAATTATAAGTCATCTAAATATTGAAAAATGAATAGTTTAATAGGAGTATCAAGAATTGAATAGATAGGAAATGATAAATTATTCTTGAATTTTCAAGCTGAACAAATAAAATTAGATAACTATTTTTAATATATTGAACAAGTAAAGATGAAAGAAGAGAGTACTAGTTATTCTCATTAAAAACAGATGGTTCCGATCCTAAATACTTGTTATCCTCGTTAAACGTAACTCAGATGGTTCTTAATATTTTTCATTTTAAAAATTAAAAAGATATATTAATATAGTACAAAATAATATTAAATAAAGAGAAGTAATAAATAAAAATATTTTTGTCAAATCATCTTCTAATTAGTATTTTTTTCGTATAAACATATACAAAATAAAACATGACAAATATTTAAAAACGGAGAAAGCAACACCTTATTTTTTAAGATGAGTACAGCTGGAAGCTTACTCATAATTAAAGATACAATATTGATTTTATCTCGTAGGACTGGACTTTTTCATGCGGACACAATAATAATACTTCTTCGTCTCAAATTATTAGTCATGAATTTAAAAATTAAATATTCAAATTGATGTCATTTAAAAGTTAAAAACAAAATTAGTTATATCTTTTTTATATTTTATCCTTATAAATAGTAAAAGTTAACGAAAACTACAAAGAACTCGATTATTGAGGAATGAAGACTAACACATAAATAAAGAAAATATTCAACAAATAGATATTATATGTTATGATATAAAACACTTTTTTTGTACCTACGATAACAACTATTTTGAAACGAAAAAAATTACTATTCTAACTAGGTTATACCACTACAAACGGCGTCGGGTAAAGATAGGGCAAACCTACACCATAAGTCACAAATTATTCGAAAACATGAGTAATTTTAACTCATATTTTGTGCTTGTGGTAAATTTATTCAATATATATAAATAATCTATTTTGAATTCAAGTATTCTACTATAGAATTCACAAATTCAAAATTTTAGGTTGTTCTCGCTACAAATAGACATATAGACAAATAGTCGCTTTTGTGGCCTTATCTTTTTAGGAGTTGACCATATTTTACAAAGTTAGACAACTAAACTCTAATGTTTCAGAAACAATCACTTTATTTAAAGTTTAAAATTGAAGATCAATATTCAGATGATCGATCTAATTTTGAAGAAGTGGCCAACTTCTAATTCTAGAGCGGCAAAAGTGATCATCTCATGTAAATAACACCCTTTAGATAAGAAGTGTTTAATTCTCAATTTAAATTAATCAGATCAGTAACTTCTGAATATGAGGTCTAGAGAAAAAACTTTTAGAGGTGGGGTGGGGGAGAGACAAACAAAACCACATGGGGACATAGTTGTGTGGTTGAATGGAAGAAGAAGAGTGAGAGGGGTAGGGGTTAGGGTTGGATTGGGTTTATCCCAAACACATGGGCCAATGTCAATGCTGGTTTTGTCTCTAAAGGGTTACCCTACACAAACATTTCTCTAACTTCTCTTATTTTGCTCTCTATCCTTCATCACAATATGCCAAACCTACAACTACCATACATTTCTAATTTCTATAATTGATGATACACACAAACTTACTCAATGGAAAAACTAGAATTTTAGACCAATTAATGTAAAGTGTCATTGTACTAATGAGTAGTACTCCATCGTTTCAGTTAAGGTGTTGTTGTTTTGACTTTATACGAAGTTTATGAAATAAATAAAGAATTTTGATGTTTGTGTATAAAACAAGTCATATATGTTTGTGTTACTACAAATTATCTCACTAAGGATATAATTGATATTCTAAAGATAAATTGTTACGAACTATAAAAATACGATAATCTATTTGAGACTGACTAAAAAGAAAAAGTGTATCACATAAATTGAGATAGAGTGAGTACTACTTTTTTATAATACTTTATGTAGATTAGTATATGTGTTTTAATTTCTTTTCTAACTTGTTTTAAAAGGAATTTTATCACCTTTTATATTTAGCTCCAACTTTTGAATTCCAATATCTCAATTTTATTTTTAATGACATTTCCTTGTAAAAAGTAGTAAATTCTATTTTACTCTCTTAGTCTTTTGGATTTGTGAAACAATACTTTTTTAACATTTTAAATGGATAATAATCTCTCTCAACCTTAAATCAAAGTAATTAGAAATGAATTGGATCAATCCATGTAAAGAACCAAAATTTAAACTTATTATTAGCTATTTTGAACCAAAAGAAAATCCCAAAAAAAAACCTATTGATCTCTCCAAATATTTACATATTTTATAGAGAGAAGTATTGAAAACACTCCTGAATTTGATGCAAATTATTAGTTTCATTTCCGAACGGTTGAAAGCCTTAAAAATACCCCCTCTAACTTGATTAACTAAAACTTAGATACACCCCTGATATACCTCCGATCTTCTACATGACATAGTAAGTGGTCTCAAACTCTTGTAGGAGCATGAAACTCTTAATAAAACACAGAGAGAATTGTCGAAAACACCTCTTATATTTGACGAGAATTTAGCAATGTATTTTAATCATGTTGTAAGATCAAAATTATACTCAAGTTCAGTTAATCAAGTACATAGACGTTTTTAAAACTATTAATAGGTCAGAAATAAAAACTAATAATACGCGCTGAATTTTTATTATTTTGTTACTTTTTCACTAGATTTTTTCACCTTTGCAAAACTTTAGTACAAAAAATAAAGAATCATGATTGTCATTTGTCATCAAACCCAAAATATATACCAAACAGTATCCAATAGTAAATATGGACCCCACATAAATTTACATGTATGACGTGTACAGTCAGTGATTGCCACGTCATCAAAGTTAAATGATGTCAGATGTTTGACACGTAAGCAGCATCTTTTGTTGTGAAAATGACAAGAATAACCTTAGAAATTGTCAGCTAATTTGATGTAATATATAACGAATTTTCAACCTTATTACTTCAGCTAATATGGGGTCTTGGCGGCTGGCTTAGATTTCAAGAAATAATTTAGACGTCATAATATTTTTATTTATGTGAAAAAGATAATTTAATATTTGAATTTCATGTGATGCATGTGGACAAAATGGTCAATTTGGTGGTGAAGGGCAAATATGTCATTTTGTTGGAAAAAACAAATTCCGAAAAAGGTCGATTTTTCAAATAAATTATGTTCATTTCCTTTTGTTTTATATTGACCTTATTGAGTAAGAAAATAATTTCAGAAATAAATAAAATCAAATTTTATGATGTTAAGCATGTCATTATATATAAATAAATATTGCATAAAATGAAAAAAACAAAATAATAAATAGCATCTCAAATAATTATTATTTTTCTCAATTCTTAATATGTCTTTGGTTATTGTGAAATGAATCAAGGATTTAATAAAAATAACATCGACAAATTCAGTGTAATTGTATAATAGAATTTGATAAAAATATGATTTTGTTCCCGAACATTACCCCTACAATTTTAATTGTCAAATTCAATGCATAAATAGAGCATCACTCAGATTTATATAACTAACCTCAACTTATTCAAAAGTAGGAATTAAAATTAAAATTTGAATGCACACATGAGGAATGTTAATATGAATATATGATATATTTATCAGAGATTATTAAATAAAACTTAAGCGTTGAGTCAAACTAATAAATGTAATTATGTATTTCATTTACTTAATACTCTAACAATAACTTACAAAAGTAATATTTTTATTATGCTTTACAAAAATAACATTTAGAATATATAACAATAAATTACAAAATAATATTTTACAAAAATAACATTTAGAATATATAACAAAACTTATGAGTTGGGCCAAAAGAATAAAGCGCTGAAACTCTTTTCCTAAAGAAACAAACATAAATAATATTTTTATTATGCTTTACCTTTTTATATTGATTTTGATTTTTATCCGGTGTTTGGTATCTCTATTGGAGTGTGACTATTTAGAATTCACGCTAGACAGGGACCATCCGAGGTGGTGACACTTCCTATCAAAAAAAATTTATATTCAGAATTAGAACCCAAGACCTCTGATTAAAGAAGGAATAACCCATCTACTGCACCACATTCATTGGTGGTTTATTATGATATATTTTTTTGGTTTTACATCCGATGTCAGTACCCACATTGGAGCCCGACTAAATCCGAATTTACACCGGAAAGTCCCACATTGATAGGTAAACCGCTCCCTAACAAAGACGACTTTGTACCCAATTAATAATTTATTAATAATAACAAATTAATAATTCACCTAATAATAATTTATTAATAACTGAATAAACTCACTTTCAACATCTCAATCTATGTGATATAATTCGAATTATGAGAGTTGAACTTCTTTATGTTTATTGTGAATTTACATATATATTTTCCTTTCTTACACATTCAAGAATTACATAATTAAAAGTATTATAAGTCATAAAAATTAACAATTTAAAATATTTAAAGGACATATAAATAAATTATTGTTAACGATATTTTTGTTGGACTTTGAAATCTGAACTCTGTCGTATTTTATCCCCACCCCATTCCAATAAGAGGATTGATAGTATTTTTTCTTACCCTTTAGCTCGACTCGAATGTTCAATCTATCGATTGATAATAAAGGTATACGAATTATGTCATATAAATTGGGACGGAATATAATACTTTTATGCATGAACAATGAATCATGCAAGCAGGACGTGGGCTGCCATTTTATTGGTCAAACATAGACAACCAATTTACTAGAATATATTTCGTAGAATAATAATAATATATTCACTTGCATGAATTAAGTAACATTCTGTATTTTTGGTTCAATGATTCGTATTAAAAAAAATATAGAATGATCTAATATTTCTTAAAATATATAAAAATCAATCATTTATGCATTTAACTTCTTTAAAAATAAAATTGAATAATTGGGTAGGTTAAGGTGCATTTCAACAGGTAAAGTTTATGTTTAGGAAAATATATAAAATAAAAGAAATATGTACATATATTTTTCTCAAATGATCAATGAGAGGTGAAGACATAATCTAAAATCCTAAATTCAAAATGAATATAATCTTATCATACGTATATATTTTAAATTTGTTCTTATATATTATTCGAGTTTTTGCTTATATTGTGAACACTTAACAAATCACAATAATCATTATTTAGCATCAATAAATCCCCTTATTTATAGGTTTTATACTCTATCGAATGATGAATATGATAATAAAAAAATACCATTTGATTCTCAAATTATTATTCACTCATTCTTGTAATGAACATTGTAGGTGTGTTAAACTCGAGTTAGAACTTTACGAGGTGTGTTCAATTTCAATTAGGATTTTTGGAGACTACTCAACCCTAGACACTAGTTCATGCCTATATAAGTGGTACTATATTCCCGCATCTCGAATATTCCGTAAATTCATGAAATATTAGTGATTAAGTCCAAATCATCCTAGTTCGAGAAAAATACCCTCAAATCATGGATTAATCTTATGAGAGAAGAATCGAAGGATAAACAGACTTGTAACCGCAATGTTTATCAATAAAATTATGTTTCTCATATTTTATTTGTGATTATAATTTAGTTTTAATCACTTTAAAATTTGTTGCAAACAAATATATTTAATGTAATTCTAATAAGTGAAGAGTAAGATATTATGCACTCGTTGTTATTGATACAATTTGCCTACATAAGTTCTTGAAGTTGGTAAAAGAAAATGTGAATTATGATATAGTGGTGAGACTGTTTCATCTTTATTATTGCGCTAATAAGTTTAGTGGGAACTTCAATACGGACATCGAACACCGAAGCTTCAATATGGACATCAAACTCTGAATATGAAAAAAAAATTGGGCGAAAAAGTGAGAGCATATAATGCATTTTCCTTTAATTTCATTTTCTCAAAATGAGCAATAAATAAATAATGTTTTTTTAAAAAAAATTAAAAAAAACATATTTTTAAAATTTTAATGTTTAGCATCAATGAAAGGCAATAGACAAAAGAGACACGCGTGGAGTTGGTGATGCGCACATAAATGCTGAGGTTGACCGCGCACGTGGGAAAGTGACCGGAAGAGTTACGGGCAGCAGACAGCTGACGGGCAGTGTATGGACATCGAAAACGATATTTTTTTTTATAATATATTTTAACAGTTTGAAATTTATTTTTACGGATTAATCCATAAACTTATAGTAAATTAATAAATTATTTTACAGTTTACTAGTTACTGGTGCTTGCTTTTGAGTAAGACTCATTAGATTTGTCGTCTTAATTCTAAGTAATTTTCGATAAATGAATCAAACGAAATCAACTAATATGCAATATAATTTTATGTCAACTCTAATCGGATAAACAAATTAAAACGGAAAATGAAAAAAAAGTGAATGAAAACAAAAACAAAAACAAAAGAGAAGTTGATTTTAGGCCACGTGAACTAACATAATCTGTGGGTCCCGCAACCTTACTGGATAAATCGGCGAAACAACAAATAAGCTTGATTATTTTTTATTATTATTATTTCTATTGAGTTTTATGTAAAAAAATATTTGGTTTATATATTATAATTTGAGTTATAAATATAAGGATTACAATTTACAACAATATAAGGATTTTATTTTTTTGGAATACCATTTAGTATTTACCAATATACGGTTGGCTTATTTACTTAAATAAAAATGACCCCCTTTTTACATTATTTTATTACTTTACTTGCTATATATATAAGAACATTCATATACTATTTAAATGGAAAATTCACAAATAGTTACATTAAATAGGCATAGTTTTAAATTTCATTAGTACATTATCATGGAAATCTAAATGTGGAATTTAATACTCTATAATAGTAGCTATTTTTAAAAAAACGTAAAATTTCATAAACAATGCTATTTTATCGTTTTTTTTTTTTTTGCAATATAGAACGATATTTTAATTTTTCAAACATTGTAATAATTTTCATTTTAGAATGCAGCAAAACATTGTATCAACATGTATTACTATATCAAAAAATAGTAATTAGTGATAATTAATTAGTGGCAATAGCTCAATTACTGTTAAATATGTATATTTATCTATAATTAACACTCTTTGTTAATGTATATATTTTTTACCGCTAAAAATTATTTTTGTTACTATACATGCAATATCGTTTCTTAACTGAAATGGTCTGAATAGAGAATCTGATTTTAGTTGCATGTGTTCTTTAAGTAGAAACTGAATATATGCGAAGACATCAATTGAATAAGTGGTCAATTGATTAAATATATATGTTTCAAAATATATTGCAAGCCAACTGCATGAGAAGAGTAAATTTTAGAAATAACAAACATAAAAATCATAATAGCGCTCTATAGCTACAGTTTTGTTATTTGCGCTCCATAGTCAAATTATGTTTGCTATGGAGCATCTGATTTGAATAAATAGCGGCGATTTGTATGAAAATTGTGTTTGCATATGTATATGTTCTCGATGTTAGGCTAGAGTGGTGAGCGAGATTGGGAGAGAGAGGAGAGAAGCGGGCAGGAGAGAGCAGAGAGTGGAGAAAGGTGAATTGTATATATATATCAGTTAAATAATTGTATATATGTAACTACTACGTATATTTATCAATGATTGTGTTTGTATATCTACATAAAAATTGAATCCGTATACAATTGAATCGAATTAAAATATTTGTATTTGTATATCAAATCTCTCTCGCTTTATACAAAAATAAATTATACATTGTATTTAGTATAATTTGTGTTTGTATAGAGCGAGGTAGAGAGAAAGGCAAAAGAGAATTGGGCAAGGAAAGATTTGTATTTGTATAATTATAAGTGTATAGGACGGAGAAATATGTATTGGTATTTATATATACAGTCCCTCTCGCTTAATACAAAGACAAACACAAATTATACATTTGTGTTTGTATAAAGTGAGAGCGGCAAGCGAGAGTGGGTTGAAAAAAAGGAGACTGATGAGCGAGATTCCAGAGAGAGGGGAGAGGGGCGAACGACAAGAAGTTTGCTACAAATTAAAATTGAATTAAACTGTAGTTATAACATTTATTTTGAACTAATAGTTTGCTATAATGCACAATATTCCCATTTTTAAATTATAGTGCCAAAAATTGGTCAGATTGGGCTATTTCTAGTTAGTTGAGTTTAAGGAAAGCCCAATTACAAGTTGCAGGTAGTGGTCCAACATGCCAAAGAGGCCTAGCGTTTTTGAGCCCAAGTTTAATTTTCTGTGTTGATGATCTATTTATTTTTTAAGGAAGAATTATCTAATTACATAAATGTTCTACAATACATACTGATTCATTCTATAGTTTGAAATAATTACATATTGTCTCACTCATTAATAATTTTATATAAGATTACAAGTGATCAGATACATGTATCAAAGATACTAGATATATGTATCTTTGATACCAGATACATTTTGAAATACAAGTACATATGGATACAAGTGAGCGAGAGCAGGAAGAGGCGTGCGAAAGAAAAGAAAGCGAGCTAGAGAATCAACATGTATCTTTGATACTAGATACATTCTGAAATACATATACATAGGAATAGAGGCGAGAGAGAGAGGGAGAAAGGCGAGTCGAGTAAGTGTATCTTAAATACGTGCAAATCACGCTTAGATACAATGATATGGAAAGTACTTTCAAAAACTAAAGTAAAGGCACATAATTAAGACCTAAACTTAATGATATACCACAACAATATACGTATACTCTTATAGTATCATTGACTAATGAGTAATTTCTGAACAAGAAACTTTAATGATACCAATACAGTATATATATACTAATTTATTAAGCGAAATTATCAGTCTTAATGATACTAATATAGTATAAATGATACTGATTTAGTATCAATTAAGCAAAAATTATCAGCCTTAATGTATGAGCTATAATTTTTTTTTGAGAGAATGGGTATTTCTTAAATTTACTTTGAATTGGGATATGAACATGTAATTATTTTGAGTTTTATAATCCATTTATATAGTTTTTCCAAAATAATATTATTAGAATTTCCTTGGAAGGGCCTCTTAACATTCACATAGCAAACATATACCATCTATCTTCATCACTAAACATTATTATAATTGATTTATTTGTCGTATCAAAACATTTACTAACATGAACACTTTAGAACCTATATATCCAAAAATAATAGTCAAGACTTGTGATAGCTACGTACCATTATTAATAATACCTTTTTTCATACTAAAAAGATATTTAGGATTTTTGGTTCAATTTTAATTTTTCCGGTTAGCACTTTACTAAATTAACTATTAATTGTTGGTCCTTTTAGATTATACATCGAAACGTACTAATACAAATCATTAATTCACTTGTTTAAAAGTTGATATGATTTGTTTTTTTTTCCGATTCTGTTTGATAGAAATTCATATCTTTTATATTAGTTTGTCGACTGTCGTCTAGCTCATTCATATATCTCTTATATGAAAAAAAATGATTTTTTTAAGTTGATGGGGTCTAACAAAATCCGGGACCGCTATTCGAAATTTTAGTGAAACACTAGATTTCTTATCTTATGTTTGTTTTCGTGAAAAGATACTAATTGACATGGAGGGTTTCTTCAAACAACAATAATTTCTCTCTACACCCAAACTTAGTTCTCTAGACTTCACGTACAAAACTACACTGAGTATATTATTGTTCTCATCGTCATCACCTAGCTCATTCATCCTAAACGTGTATGGTTTTATAACATCTTTTGGGTGATAAAGGTAAAGGGACTCTTCATAGCAAACTAAATCACATGATAGTTTAAAGCATTATCTATATATTAAGGATAATTTTTGTCATTTTTTAAGTAATTTGAAGTGAAAAAGATGAATATTTCTTTTATTGTTTTTTAAATTCTTAAAAAATTCTAAAATTTCAGCTTCAATTCGAATTTAAGAAGTTTATGAACAAAAATATTTAAATTTAAAGTTTAATTCCGAAAAAAGTGAAAAATTTCATGGTCAAACGTCTCTCGGAAAGAATTGAAGCACTAAAACTTAACCTAGAAATTAGGGTTTTGAACGTGCCTGTCACGAGGCACCACGTGGTGGTTCGACAAAGTTGTCCCACGTGGGGTACATACAAGGAAAACACCGTGATAATTTTTCCCATGCGGACCCCACTCTTTATTTTTTAATATTTTTTTTGGAATTTTCACTTTGATTATTTTATTAACTTCTGAAAATTACATTTTTTAAAGTATTAATTTAAAAAAAGAAGATAATATAGTTAAAAAGAGGATTATTTTTGGAAGTATGTGTATGAGAAGCCCCATAATTTTGATTAAGACAAATGGAGAGATTAGTAGGACTAACGTGCTAATCTTTAGACTTTCTTAAAATAAGATTCTTTATAATAATATTTATACATATTATGAACCTAAGTATGAAACTTACTTATTTAATTAAATTCATTATTCATTCAATTGATTTCATGCATTAGGATAAGGACGTACGTTTTAGTTAGTGTCTGGTCATAAATTATGGATCAGATTTTGAATATTCATCTTTAAATATCAGTCTGATCATAAAATTTTGGATCAAATTTTAAATAATTATCTTCAAATATCTGTTTGGCCATAGATTTTGATCAATTTTTGAGTTTTTACCTTTAAATATTTGTTTGATCATAAATTTTGGATTAAATTTTGCAAATCTATCTTTAAAAAAATTTCAAGTTCCCAAAATGGATACAAATTAGTTTGTGGGTTTTGAAACTTCCGCTCACAATTTTTTTAAAAAAATATTCAAGTAAAATGCACTCATGAACCCAATTTCAAATACTCAAATTCTAAACTTCAAAATTTAGGACCAATTGATATTAATGTAGTTATTAATCAAGTTCGGATTGATGATTTGTAATAAACTTATCGTATAAGATACTTATAATTATATAAATGCACGTGTCAGTTTAACTAAACTCAAAAACTTATACAAGTACTGCTTAAAAATGCAAATTAATATAGTAACTTATAAATAGTTTTTATTTATAAGTTACACCAGTATTAAGTTGACGAATAATAAGAAACAACACAATAGGTATTCTATATATACAATTGAAAAATCGTATTTTAAAACACATTTACCAAAAAAATACACGAGTAAAAAGTTACGATAAAATACTAAAGAAAGATAGAAAAATACTATTACAACATTAATAGACATCCTTAACCAAACTTTATATGTTAAACATTAATAAAACATGTTTCTCCATGGTATATATAATTCTCAAGTTTTCCTTTTTCATAATTACGTATTATTATATATAATATGTGATCTTATTTTTGTTTAGAATAGTAACAAACAATGAGACATGATGTCGATAGACGCTTCTCTAAACACAAGAAACATTTTTTACAGTACTATCAACTTTTATTAAAAGTTCCTACTTTAGACTATAGTTATTGTCTATATATATATATATATATATAGTATAGTATATAATGGTTGTGAAGCAAGGATTGAGGTAGCGCTTTGCTAAGGGGAAAAAGTTTTTATCTCATTGTAATGGGACGAAAAAATTATTAGAAACATTTCCGACAAGTCAATTTTGATAAAGCATATTGTACACTTATTTCTTACAAACTTGAATGTCCACTTTCTTTTCATCTCAATTTAACAAAGAGGTCATTTGGTTACTAATCATTAATGGGAAACTTACGTGGTTAAGCAAACATATACTAGTTAATTAATCATCATGGTTATAGTTTTAGTTAATTATCACTCGCGACCAACATTCAATGATAATGACGTAGACTGGGTTTCGAGTTTGTATAATTCCCACCTTCGTATAATTTGAAATTTGTATAACTTTTGTATAATGTAATTTTGTATAATATAATTTGTATAACTGTTTAAAGTTCAGATGTTTGTGTTTGTATAAATTAATTATTTCGAGTTTATACAAAAATAACTCAATTATTCAAACGTACACGCGAATTATACAAACGAAGTAGCTTAAACTGTAGCTACAACCCGTAAATATGTAAACTATAGTTATGGAGCATAATTAAATTTATTATAGTAGGTATTTGCAAAAATTCCCTATTATTAATTAAACCTTTGGGTTTGGTAAGGGCTTATTTTTCTTCTTATGTTCAGTCAGAGTATTTGGTTTCTTTTGGGCCTTAAAATTGAAATTGATCTCTTCAATTGATATATATTAAGGGTAAATTGGCACCCTATGTCAAGTGGACTCACTAAATGATAATCACATAAAGGAAAATTACATGATATAATCACTTAAGTTCACTAATTATTTTATTTAGCAATATTTGGGTGGTTTAAGAAACTTAAATAAGTAAATTTTAGATTTAGCAAACATAAAAATTATATTTGTATGCTATAGCTATAGTTTGCATAATTGCGCTCCATAGCAAACTTTATGTTTGCTATGGCTATTAGTCTGTATATTTCGGTATACATATACATAAAAATCTATATATGTATAAGTAACTGTATTTTGTATAAATATTTTTTTGTTGTGATTTTCAGTCATATATGTATATGTATATTGTATGTATTTAAATATAAATATGTATATGTATATGTATATGTAACTGTATTTTTGTATATAGATAGATTTGTATACAAATCTCTCTCTCGCTTTATATAAACACAAATTATACATTGTATTTTGTATAATCTGTGTTTGTATAAAGCGGGAAAGAGAGAAAGGCAAAAGGGAACTGGGCAGGAAAATATTTGTATTGTATAATTATAAGTGTATAGGACAAAGATATATGTATTTGCATGTGTATATACAATTTTCTCTCGCTTTATACAAACAAAAACACATTTTATACATTTGTGTTTGTATAAAGTGAGAGAGGCGAGGGAGAGACTGGCGAGCGAGATTCGCTGGGGAGAGAGGCGAATGACAACTGTTTGCTACGGGTTACAATTAAATCAAACTGTGGTTATAACATTTAATTTGAATTAATAATTTGTTATTTTATACAATTTTCACAACTTAAATTGAAGCTTATTTAATATCTAAAATCATCACTAAAGTACTATTTGGGCTGGACTGATTTCCAGAGGATGTTCAAAAATGAGGTTTTGAGGCCCAAAAGAAACCATATACATTTTTTGTATATTTGTGTAAATCTTTCATGTATCTTCGTATACCACATGTATATTGTGTATAACAGTATTGTCACGATCTAAAAATGGACGTGATGATACTTGTCTCTTCCCACTAAGACAAGTCACCCTCAATCCAACAAAAACGAAAGAAAGTCGGAAAACAGTAAAAACAAGAACAAGATAAAACAGAAAACTTATTCTTCTATTAAAACCTCCAAAATCTGGTTATCACGTGTACAAGCCGCTACATACATAATTGCGGAATTAAGAAATAAATACAAGTCTCAAGCTTTGTTTCTCAAATACAACAAAGAGTAAGGAAAGGAAAAGAGGGTCCGCCAAATGACAAGCAGCTACCTCTTCAAGTCCTTGACGAGCCTCAACATCAATAGACGGAGAAAGAGATCACGCGGGTCCGGTCTCGGAACCTACACAAGTGTAGAAGCAAGGGTGAGTACCAACAACACGGTGCCCAGCAAACAACCTACTAAACAAAGCAACTAGCTAGACATCGAATACCTCTTACACTCCAACCGAACCTCCTCAAACTACAACCTGCACAGAAATCAGCTCAACCTAGCAATTCTACAATACACGAATCACATGCCCAATATTCACAGTTCAAACTTCACAAATCAACAATCGAACAAGTCAAATAAGTCAATCTCAATGACAAATAGTTCAGTCACACATAACAAGCACATGAATTAAAATTCACAAGTCATGCATAAGCATCACGTGCATCAAGTCACAATGATCATCACTAGCCGAAACCATTTCCCATCGGCTCTATAATACTCGCCGGCAAAGACCTCGGCATGATAACACTCGCCCTCAGATTCGAGCACCCGAACCCCGAATGTTGACTAAAGTCAACCCAAAGACTAAATTTCCACAATTTCACAACTTAGGACCTCAAATCCTCATAAAAACTCGGAAAGTGAAATCGACAACTTTACAGATTAAATTTCACATTTCGGGACTGATGGAATCGACAGAATCTCATTTCGACACTCGAAACTCCAAAAGACACCGAACACCACTTTCTTAACAACTCGGTCTTTCAAACTCAAAACTTACCAAAAACCTCAACTTTTAACTCAAAGTTCAAAACCAACTTTTCAAACTCAATCAAAAATGACTCGGGATCGACATCGGGAGGGCAAAACAGTAATTTCTACGAAAAAATAAAAAATAACCAATCGGGTCATTACAAATATATAGCCTTAAAAATCTTTTTGAAATATTCATTTTTGCAATGATATTTCATTGTCGATTTGAACTCTATTATAGCAATTCAAAATTACTTTCACCATTCCTCAAATTATGGTTTATTGAATGGTTACTATTGTTAAATCTCATAATAATAATAATGGTTTATTGAATGGTTACTATTGTTAAATCTCATAATCATAATAATAATAATAATAATAATAATAATAATAATAATAATAATAATAATAATAATAATAATAATAATAATACTTATCTGAAAATTGTATGGTTATTATAGTCATGAGATGGTGTTAAATATGTATATTAGTTCTTTAGCCCAAATCCCACAATAGAACCATGAAGTATATAATTGAGTTACCTGTGTTAAATATGTATATTAGTTCACTTATTTATTAATTTTTGAATTAAAATTACCAATTAACTCTTCATAAAAAATCGTGTAATTTCAACCCCCTCCTTTAGTGTTCAAGTGAGAGGCATGAGGCCCAACAAAGTAAAAGAGCCAAGTCTAGTAGTGGTCCACATAACAAATCACATTGAACTTTATAGTTAATAAGCATCCATCATTAGTAAACTAGGAAATTAATGAAACCTAATTTCCATTACATGAAAAAACCAAAGAGGGTTAAAATTAAAATTGAGTATATTATATAAAAAAGACTTAGCCATATTTTTTTTTTTAACTACCATAAGAGATTATTAAGTTGTGATGAAGCTTGTGAATCCTCTTCATCTTGTGATGGAGAATGAACATGTCTCCCTTCATATGTTGTAATCACCATTCTTGGATCTTCTGCCAATCTTTCCACACGTTTCTTAACTCTACAATTATCTTGTGTACATCGATAATAGCTCCTGCAAGACAAAAAATTTCTTATCAGTGATGGCGGAGTCAGGAATTTTCGAACTATCTTTATTATTATAAGGAAATTCAAAAGCTTGCAATTAGCACATTACAATTTAAGGGCGGATGTAGAGTACTGTAAAGGGGTTCAGATGAATTCAGTAGGTTTTACGTAGATTAAATATTTATATCTAAAAACATATCAAGCAAGTAAAAATATTTAAACAAGCTATGAGATTGATGCTAGTTCAGAATTCATAAAATTCAAATCTTAATTTTGTCTATTTCTTTCTCGATTGTGGGTTTGTCTATCGTATCATAAACAAATAACCTTAACAAACATAAAATTGCCAAAAAAAAAATATTTAATGATTCTTTTTCCATCAAAATAAGTCGTTATGGACGGAGTTAATCGATATATGTGTTGATAACAAATAACAAATACTTTATACGAAATAGTTGAGGTACGCAAAAGTTGATCGAAGACCAAGATGGTTCAAATATTGTCAGATTTGACTGAAAATGTTGCAACACAAACTTATTGGAAATACTGAGTAGCCAGGCATAGACAGAAAAAATCATTAGTTTTTTTATGTTCTTTCATGTCTATTTTCTTATCTTTGAACAGTATTTTCTTTTAATTTAGCCTCTGTTGTGACAACTGCCAAAACTGCAAAGAGTCCCTAGTCTATACTATATATGCATATATATACACATAAATAATAGTATATTCTAATTAGATTTTGGGACAGTGACTATAATTATTTCATTTGTTCAGTATAGGACAACACGCGTATCTGCATCAAATTTATCCACAATTTACAATAACATAAAAATACTAAAAATGAAGAACAAAACAAACACTAGAAAATTCTAAAAAGTGTTACAAATAATGTACTTTTGTTTTGTTGTTGTTTTTTTTTTAGCCTGTTGTCTCGTATCTACATTGAAGTTCGACTAAATCAAAATTTGCACAGGAAAATCTTACATTTATTGGGGGGTAAAACGCTCTCTATCAAAGGAAGGGGACTTGAACTGAGACATCTGGTTAAGCACTCTTACCTCCTACTCTAAAATTGTGAGTTCGAGTGACCAAAAAAGCAAAAAGATAGGAACACTCGGAGAGGATTTAAAAAAATTGTATCCAAAACCTAATGATTTGACTAACTAGGATTACAGGATTTTAACAAGTGGCGAAATTATAATTTTCATCAAGAAAATTCATAAAATAAAGAAGTTAATCATATTCAATATTAACTCTATATATATGTAAAAATAATAATTTTGACTCTATATATAGGATGTAACTTTTTAACGAAGGAACTTTCAACAACGCTTTATACGAAAGAGACAGTTTTCACAGCTCAAATCTGATATCTCTACCTACTTTAAGGGTAAAAGAACCTTTAGTCCTTTACCAATGTACTAGATAATATTAACCCTAGCATTTAAAACAATTAAAGCAATGTAGTTCCATAATTTTAAAACATTTTGATATATGTAATGCAATATATAGCTGTTTGTAGGACAATGTGGGGTACTTTACCTAGTATAATAAAAAGGTTAAAAAAAAAAGATTTTTGAAGAAATGGAAATGAAATAGTGTTTACATATAGTAGCAAATTGCAAACTGGCAATTGCTGGATTCATTATCACTAGTGCCAGTGCCTTTAACAACAGTGGGCTCCCTTGTGATCAAAAGTTTTTTGCACTTTTGTTAAATTAAAATGAGTTTAATTTTCATATCCTAACAATACTATAAAGATTTTTTACACTATCGAGTTAAGGAGATGACTCGTAATTGATTTAGAAAATTTCATACCCATGAGAGATCATGATCGATATGTCCCAAATCGTTTTTGGACTTGTGAAATTAAGCGGGTCGAATGGTTTAATTAACCCATCCCTCATTGAACAAAGGGGATTCGTAAGGCACAAAATCATTCATATTAGGGATAGGTGACTTCATAAAATCGATTTATCAATATTAGAATCTAGCTAAATGATTCATATATAGTGACTTGAAAAATGAGATTAAAAAAACCCCACCACAAAGGATTAAACTACATTGATAATGGATGATCATCAATTGAATACCCTTGATCAAAATTATCTAAAAAATTACTTCTCATAAATATAAATTAAATTTTGAATATTCTTATCGAAATTCTTAACTTCACTACGATATTCTATATTTTAAAGGAGAGTGACTTAAATTTTTTAGACTAGACCAGCCTCAGACGAAATCTGAACTAGGCACGGGAGACTATAATATAACAAAGTAAACTCCTAAAGAAATCAAAGCTCAATAGTAGTAATCATTCAACAATAAAAGTTTCAATTTACTATTAGCCTAAAGAGGGGATCCTCCATGGGATCCTCCCCATGTCAAACATAATTAAAGATGTAAAAGTTATCATTATTTTATTTTTTCTTTATTAACTTATGGTCCTTAATTAGGGTTTTCATATAGTTCAAGATATATAATGCATGGTTCTTTCGAGTATTAATAACACTCCCAAATCTTGATATTAAGTTGTTCCAAGTATTTATTAACCACTCAATCATGATGTGATTCATCAATCTCTTTTTACTTGTAACAAGTAATTTTGCAATCATTTTTCAAATAATAATTCCTAATTAAAAGATGATCTGATTTAAATTCTGTAACACGCCCAAAAAGGCTATCATTTCATGAGTACCAATAGTTACAAATATTATTCAATCATTTTTTTTTGTCTTTTGAGGTTAATAATAACATTTACTTTAACCCTCTCACAAGAAATTACCTTACATACATAATATTAGCAATAATAGTATCAAACACCTAATGTTAGTATCAAACCATAATAGGATCCCTCTATTTTGAATCAAAAGTCTGAGGTTCGAGCTTTAAAAATAATAATAATGTGAGGATCGGGGAACTTTCCCCTTTAATAGGCCCTATAAGCAATTAAATGTTATCAAATTATTTTATAAATGCTAACCGATTTTATAATGTGAATTCAATTTAGTCAGAATCACGAATATCAAACACTGGATAAAAAGTCCCTCAAATATCAAAACCACTACTAAAGTCAATCTAATGACTAGCAAGTGAAGAGAGTGGCTAAACAATAGTAGTAATTTTTATATTTGAAATACAAAAATGAAAGGCAAAACATTTAATCAATGAAAATGAAGGAAGATTGTTGAAGGTTAACAAATAAAGAAGAAATATAATTAGAATGGAAAACAAAAAGTAAATTAAATGTATAATTATGATGGAAAAAAAAACAAAAAGTAAATTAAGTATTAATTAAGTACCTGGGATGTTGGGTATTTTTGACAACTTTCTGTCCATATTTTCTCCATTTATAACCATCATCCAACACATCCACATCACTCATAGTCTTGAAACAAAATCTTGGTTCTCTTACTTTCCTTCTTGATGATTTGATCTTCTTCATCTTAATTGATGAAACCCCTAAATTATGATGATCAAGATCAAATTCCCTTGATCTCTTAATAATATTGCTCCTCTCATTAACTTCTCCCCATGCCCTAAAATCCATCATACACATACTTAGTCATAACAACTAGCTATACATGCAAATTTAAAAAAAAAAAGAAATCAAGGTCAAGCTATGTTATCTAACTTAGACTCTTCAAAAAATGATGTTGCACCCGAATCGGATTTGGATTGTCCAATAATGAACTATTTTGGAGGATCACCTGTCAATATTTTTTAAGAGTCTGAACAACATAGCGGTTAAGTTACGTTGTTCAGACACCCGTATTGGATCCTTCAAAATAGACGACTTTTGGAGAATCTAATGAACTATTTTGAAGGATCCTACATGCACCTGTCGATATTTTTGAAGAGTATAAACAACATAAAAGGTTAAGCTATGTTATTCAGACACCTGTGTTAGATCCTTCAAAAAAATCGACGACTTTTTGAGAATTTGACAATATTTTTAAAGAGTTCGAGCAATACAAAGGTTAAGAGAAGAAATATTAATGATTACCGTGTATTTGGATTGGATTTTTGCAAGGAAAGAAGATGGGGTCCTCCAAAAATAGAAGTAGTAAGGTCCTCTTTGTGCCTTGGATCATGTGTAGATTCAATATTTAAGGAATTATGATCAAAAGAGGGAGGGATCATAGTGAGGGTTTTTAGAGTATTTTGGTTGTATCCAATAAATGGTAGAGTAGTACTTGTAGTAGTAGTAGTACTATTTATGCCCATATTGTTGCAATTTGGAGGAAAAGAGAAAAATCCTAGTTGTGTTGACATATCTTGATGATCCTCAAACAAACTTTGGCTAAACATTGCTTCTTTTTTGTTTCTCTCTCTAGATCTCTCTTTCTCTCTCTCAGTGTGTGTGAAGGTGTAAGATAGAAAACCAGGCAATTTGATTTCTTATAAAAGGACTAATATTTGGTGACACTACACCAAAGGAAATCAAAAAGGTGATCTTTATAGGTATAGTTTAGGTTAAAAGAACCAAATGGCTTAATAATGGCGGACTCAGAATTTTTACGAAAAGAATGCAAAATATTATAAAGTTAATGTAGAAAGAAGTCGGGAGGGATTCAACAATTTCTATTTCTGATATGACTCTTTGATGAAGGGATCGGAGTTTAAATAAACCCTTTGTGAAACTATAGCTTCGTCCATGCGCGTATACAATTAGCTTGAGAGTATATACGGTAAAGAAAGTGATATAGAGCCAATCGAAAAGTTAGTTCATGATGTAAGAATTATTCAAAATTATATATAAAGAAATATAATTTGGTGATTCCCTCTATCAATGTGAGATAACTTACTCCACCTCGCATATCAAGGATCGAACATGTGATGCATGAGCAATATAATATGGGAGTTCAACGTTAAATAAAATAAAATTAAAAATAAAAACTTGCGTTGTTGTAATAATGTAAAGAAAATGGACTACAATATAAATCAATTACAAAGATTAATTCATGAGAAGTTAAATACATGTTCAAACCTATAATTCAAATTTTAAATACTTTCTGGTCAAGTATATATCATATTTCTTTTTCTTTTTGTTTTTTTACTCGATATCCGGTATCTATATTGGAGCTCGATTAAATCTGAATTCGCGTCAGAAAGTCTGCACTCCCTAACAAAGGTGATTCTGTACCCAGAGGGGCTCAAACTCGAGACCTCTGATTAAGAATGTAGGAATACTTACTACTCCACCACAAACCCGTATCGTTATATATCACATTTCTTTATGTCCAAACATATGCTTAAGTGTTGTACAATGTGTTAGTAGTACTAGTTACTACCACTTAAACTAAAGATTTGCATTTCTAAACAAAAAAACAAAGTCAATTAGCTTTAAGTTGTACTCATGTTGCAACTTTAACCAAAAAAGCAAAGGTAAATCCATGTGCCCAAATGTCAACCAAATCAGAACAGTAAGGAGAGGTGGGGGGTGAGAACATGGGAACTTTTACATGTCTTAATGCTCTCTATTTGTTACTTTCTTTGCCTTTTTTGTCCAAAAAGTTGAATGACTTTTTAAATTTGTTGCATTCAAGTATCATGCACTCATTTCATAAATTTTCATTTTTTTTTCTTTATATATTATTACAACAATGAAATCTTTAGCAATGGATCCAATGATAAAAGGGCAAGGAGATGAGTACAAAATAATGGAACAGAAACTTGATACAAAGTGGAGTGAAAAAAGGTGTTAATTCATGATAGGCCTATGGTCTCAAAAGAGAAAGGGAGGACAAGTTCAAACACTATGTACTAATTATAGTGTATTTTCAAAAAAAATCATTAGTGTGATATGTAATTTAAATCGTAATGCATATTTTAATAATCTAATTCAGACGTTTTAATCTTGATAAAAATAAATAAATAATATGTTTATCGATTGAACTAGAAATTATGTAGTGTATATTAGAGGTAAATTATACATCTCTACTTCATACTTTATTTTTGCATATTTAGCATAATGTAACTTTAAAGACCAACATGGGTTGTGGTGCACCAGTGAGAGTGTTTCATCCTTAATCAGAGGTCTCGGGTTCGAGCCCTGGATATGGAGAAAATTATGTTGGGAGCGTCACCCCCTAATGGACCCTGCAGAGCGCAATCCGATTTTTTTTTTTTTAAAAAAAAAAAAACTTTAAAGAAGATAATTTAAAGTGACTTATATACTCATTAAAAAAAGCGTCTAAGGTTAAGATCGATAAGCGATTAACAATAACTATTGATCTCTTAACTACATTGGTTATTAATACAAACTAATAGGCTTTCAAAAGCTTAGTCTCACAACTTTGATCAAGCGATATTGAGTAACACCACTTAGTTCTCTCTGTATAATAATTAAGGTGTGCTGAAGCTAGCCTACCAACCTCAAAATTGAACACATTACTATATGGAGAATACAGATATATTATTGTTAGTATGTAAGTAGTACATAAACCTAGAGTATGAGTATGATACGTTTGTTTATTATGGCATCAAAAAAAGCACAAAAAATCAAGAGCAATGATAATGAATCTTGGTTGCAAATCTATACCTATGTAGATATCATGATGATGATGAGATGAAAGATTAGGGGCCTATTTGACTTTTTGGCAGCTATATAAAAGCTTCTTGCCTTTTTCCTCTATACTTTTTGATAAATTAATGTTACTTTTTCTAATCTTATTATTATTATTATTCCAACAAACACCACACAAAATTAGTTAATTCTCCTCAAGTTCCAAACAACCCTATAATATTGTTATGATCTCTCTTCAATTGCACACATTAATCTATGTTAACTTTGGTTTGCAAAAATGTCATCATATTCATTGATGAAACACAATTAATTTAACTTTCATTGAACAATAATGCTTTTAGATAGTTTAATTTCTTGTCTCATTAATTAGTTTTAACATTGGGTCAATATCAACTTCATTTGATTGGCTAGTAATTCACTTTTATATATATCTACAATTGTTATCATTACACCTCTTGTGCTTATGATTTTTGTACTAGAAAAAAGTAATCATTAAATTAAATAATGTAAGATAAATAAATAAAATTAAGTTTTTATATTCTATATTGTTCTAGATTAAAGAATTACGAAATATATTTAATGGGGTTTGTGTTGAGTTAAACCAGCACTAAGTATACTTTATTATGATGTGATACAAGAAAAGATTTTTTTCACATTAAAATTTCGATATTATCAAATATCAAGACCTTGTTCACGTAATTTCAACTTATATTGTGTTCAATATCAATATTGATTTTCACTATTAAAAGTATTCTGCTTTATACAAATTAATTAAAGCTTCATTTGCTTACCAACTTTTAATAATAAAAATATAACGTATGTTAAAAATATTTTAAAAATCAAAATCAAATTTAATGTCAGAAAATACGCTTTTACGTTCGGGCCTTACGCTTTTATGCTCAAACTTACGTCTCAAATTTTAGGACTTATACCTCGTGAATCTATGCCTTTTATTTGTACCTGAATTGTTTTTTTGGTATGTCCCGCTTTTGAATTTGGTCTAAGAAATACTAATTAATTAAAGATACCATACATTATATATATAATTCCTAAAAAGAAGTTATTTTCTCGTAAAATCATATATATTCTCCAATTTATTTAACAGAATATTATATACTTTTTAAAAAGAAGTTATTTACTTGTAAAATTTTTATATATATATTCTCCACTTTTTATTTTTATTTAATAGAAAAGAGTTTGAGAACTTTGGGAATATTTTTATTCTTTTAATTAATTTACTATTCAAATAATTTATCTCGATATTATTACTCTATCTTCTGGTAGAAGTAATTTATTCTCATATTAATAATTAATTTTAATATAATTTATTCCATAGCTAATAATCAAATAAAAAATTTATTTCAAATATATTGTCTTAGCAGAATATTTCAGATGAAAGGAACCTTGGAAAATTCCTTGGGACTTGAAATATTCTTTTTCTTTTTCTTTTTGGTTTTGGCGGTGGTATTTGTATTTCCCCCATAAAAGATGTCATATATATTTTCTCATTTCATTAAAATAATTTGATTGATACAAAATTCAAAATTTAAAAGGAGAAAGAATTCTTTACGTGAATAGTGGATAAATTTATTATTTATTTTTCAATCGATATAAATAGATTTTATTATACAATATAAATATTTATAATTAAGATTCATGCTCAACGTGAAAAGATTAGTCATATCATGTCATAAAGATTAATGATTTTTTATAATATTTTATGCATTTGAAAGTTTGTAATTACAATATCTAATTAAAAAGAAACATAGAGATATACAATTTGTCAATATCACGTTTCAGTATATTTTAATATCTTGTATATAAACAATGGTTTGCTTATTTATTAAGATTTTATAAAATTTTGATAGTTTTTCCTATTTATATAATTTTCATGTTTATAAAAAAACTAGATACAAGAGCCACTGCAAGCACCGACCAATATATATTTTACTATTTATCGCAATTTCTTGTGACACAGATAGAATTAAAAGAGTTAATCACATGTTTATATGATTTTTAAATATTTTAAGTTGCTAATTATTGTGATTTATAGTACTTTTAATGTAATTTTCAAACAATATACTTAGGGGACTCACTTTGTCCCAATTTATGTGGGAAACTTTGAGAGTCAACCAAATTTTTAATATGTTTTTTAAATTGTTAATTATTGTATTTATAATGTTCTTAATTAATGTAATTTTTAAATAATATATATTACTCTCTCTCTGATGTAATTTATGTGGCACGTGTGAAATTTTGAGAATTAACAAAATTTTAATATGTTTCTTAGATCTTTTTAAGTTGTTAATTATTGTGATTTATAGTAGTTTTAACGTAATTTTTAAATAATATATGTTATTCCCTCTGTATATTTAGAGTTGATCAAATTTTTAATATGTTTTAAAAATATTTTATTTTATTAATTATTGTAATTTATAGTATTATTATTTAGTAATTTATAAATACATAACATATGAAAAAAGAAAAATAAGACAACTAAATTAAAACGGATAAATTATTATTATTAAATATAAATAGAGGAGAATACAAATCGATCAATTAACCGACTGATCCTAAACTCATCTATTCACTTTTATATTATAATCTAATTTAAATTGTATACTTAAATAAAGAACTTAAAACTCAATATTAGTCTAATTTCGTATCATAATTTTATATTACATATCGAAACGGATCCTAAAATTTCATAAATTTATTATAAGGATAAAGTTATCTTGACAAGATTTGTGAAATGACCTTTCCCTATATCGACCAAATTTTACACAATCCATAATCATTATTTTCCCTTGGAATACGTCTTACATAAAATTATTACAATTCTAAGTTGTTGAAAATATTGCCTCTTGCTTTCTTGTGCATGTATGTGAATGTTCACCAAACTCTTGTCTTTTTTAGACAAGTTACTTCACAATATGTTTGTCACAACACCAAGAAAAATAATAACAATTATGTCTGGTGATATATATAATTGGTTCGCTCGGTTAAGTAAGGCATCAAATGTTCGGGGATTGCGTTTTCTAAATTTAGAGCGTCATATCTTTATTGCTCATAAATACTAGTTTTAACACATTTTAAAGAGCAATTCAGAGAATAATACGATATGCAACATATTGATATTTTTATACTATAAACTTTTTTTATTTTTGAATTTAAGACCTGCAACACGTTAACGTCTCTGGGTCCTGTGAATCATCGAAGCTTTGTTGCTTCCTATGATACTCTTTTTACAGCTTACTTAGCTCATAACTCAGTGCTATAAATAATGAACTTAACGAGCTAAATCAAGATATGTGTTATTGGCTATTATTTTCTTATGATAAACACCTAAATTCTGAATATATACTAAATCAAAAATAATAGGAGTAATAATGCCATCTCGTAGGGAAAATAATAACTAGCGATATATGGGATTTGATGAGACAATAAGACAATGTAGCATTATTGTAGTGGCAAAAAAGTATAATTATTCTGGAAAATATGAATCTATAATGACCATGTGGTAAATTGTCAGAGGGAGTGGAAAATTATGTGATTTATTGTCCAAATAAATAAATAAAAAATCTCGATAATTAAGTAAAAATTATTACTTTAAAAATATTTATATATAATTTAATAAGATAATCTTATTAGCTCAGTTGTTTTTTTATATCTAAGTAAGACGGTATCAATATTATGACAATTCTTTTTCTATTTGAAAATCTCTTCGATTTCGGAAATTATGGATTATTATAATAATAATAAAAAAAAGTCTATAAAAAAGTAAATTAAAGAAACATTTACAAAGTATTCCCTCCGTCGCACTAAATACTTATCATCCTTATTAAAATTATTTATTCAAAAATATTTATCATTTTAAAAAAAATTAAAATAAAATTAAGCAATATTTTACTAGCATCCTTTATACAACATTTAAAAGGGAGTATATCATTGATGAAATTCATTGATATATATGATAAATATTTATTGAAAAATGATAATATTTGTGAAATTTTATAAGAGAAAAAAATAAACTAATGTTTTGGATAGTGACGGAGCGCTAGCTTAAGCATGATGGAATGCTTAGCATTTTCGACGTATAAAAGAAATTCTATATAATTAAATATGTACTAAATTACTTTATTTTATTTTTTTAATTAATTTTGAAAAAGAGAAAGTATATATAATATAAAATTGAGAAATTAGAAGGGATAGTGGATAAGTCATCATTTCTTTTTTTGTCTCCTCTCCAAAAATTAGAGGGGCTATCATTTTCATGCCCCCACCTCCCTACCCTACCCCATTATCAAAAAAAAAAAAAAAAAAAAAAATCCCCACATTTTGGTATATTATATAGTTCAAATATTTATGTTTCTTAATTGGTTTCACATTTTTAAAAAGGTTTCTTTAAAAGGTTAATCACATACACAAATGAATTTTAAAAAAAAGGTAGATCTAGTTAAACCACCGATATGAAAAAATCACTAATTCAAATGTGATGCGTGAACAATGACAGTTTAGTTATATATTATAGTTGATGCTTAGATATATATAAGGGAACATGAAATACTTACAATAATTATTAAACAGTTTAATATAGCTATATTGATTTGTAGTATTTTTCGTATATAAATTATATATAATATAAATTATATATATTGTAAAATATTTATGTCTGAATTTATAATCAATATCAAATATTTTGCCCTCGTGCTTCGAAATAACCCTTTGCAAAAATTGGGACAGATAAATATTACTACTCAGTATATTTTTTTTCTAGTTTAAAAATGAATGACATATTTTTATATTAAATAACAATTTAACTTTAAAATACTCATATTACCCTGAATTAAATGATTTATAGTCACACAAATTTCTATCATTTATTTTAGACTATAAGTTTTAAATGTCTTTCTTTCTTATTTAAACTATGTGTCGAGTCAAATAACTCATATAAAATAGAACGGAGGGAGTAGTATTCTTAGGGCCCTTTGGTCCATGCGATATGAAATCATGATTTGAAAATAATATGAAATTATGAAATGAAGTTGAAGTTTTATTTGGACATGCAATTTGGATTTTTTATATTAAATGTTTTCTCATAAACATAAAAACCCCATAAGCTGTGAAATTATTAAAATTATCCCATTTCTTCATAGAATTTTACTAAATAAGCAAAAATTTATAAAATCGCATAATATATTATCACAACGTCATTCCGAAAAAAATATAATATTTATTGATTAAATCTTAACTAATTCAATAAAAAATAAAAATTAAACATAAATCGCGGTGTTCAAATTGTTAGCAGCTAAGAAAATTATTTTTTCAATTAATGCCACAGTGATTGTTATTATCCACTCAATATAATGATGAAGAATTATTTTTTTATTAAGCGTTGATTTGAGTGAAGTAGTAATAAATTTGATGAATATAAATGCTAAGTAAGAAGTGATTTGAAGTAAAAAAAAAATTATGTTGGTGAGAATAATCATTATATGAGATATAAATGGTTCAAAAAGTAATGACATGAATAATAAATTTTATTTACAAATGAAATAAATGATTAGTAGATTTTATTATAGAATTGTTTTTATAAAATATAAATTTGTGGGTTAATTTTTTATATTTGAAAAATCTCAAATTATAATTTTTTAAAACTCATTATTTCATATCATGAGATGAAATCAACGTGATATCATATGTCTAAAATACTTATTTTATTTCAGATGACTATTTATTAGTGGGTGTGACTTTAGGAAGTGGTAGACAATTTTTTGCTTCGAGAAGTGCTTGTTTTTAGCCATTTAATTGACTTACTTGGATGATCGATCATATGTGGGGTGATAAATATTGAATCTACAATAATTTTGAGTCAAAATATTACATTGTGGAATATAAAAATGTAGTCATTTTGTGAAAGAATAAAATGTCGGTAAATATTTGTCCCTATTAACTTAGACTCATTTGATAACTGAATAAGAAATAAGTTATTTATGTGTCAATTTTCATAAATTTATACGATGTTTGGTAGGTAGATAGAAAATAAGTTATTTATTTATAAAGTTAATAAGACGTTTGGTTGACAATTTAGAAACTCGCATAACTAATACATGTATAAGTTATAAGGAAATCTATGTGTATTTTATGCAAAATAGAATATGGAATACCCAATACATGTATAACTGATACCTGCATATTAATCCATACATTACTAATTCATGCATAACTCTAATCAATTACCAAACGACTCGTATGAAAACAACTCAGTAGATTTTAATTAAATTTTCTTTAATGTATTAATTAATCATCATCACATAATTAGTAAGTATATATATAGATATAAGGCACAAGTACCTTTCTAGACTATGACCGAATTTCAAGGCATACCTTAACTAAACTAAGGTTCTATTACCCTCTGAACTCATTTTTTTTTGTAATTTTGTATACCTTTTGGCTTACGTGGCACACTCCGTGACTCCACGTAGTTGAGGCGCGTGGGAGATATTTGGATGCCACATAAGTCAAAAAGGTGTACAAAATTTTTAAAAAAAAAACAAAAGATTCAGGGGTAATAGGACCTTAGTTTAGGTAAAGTGTGTCTCTGGAATTTCGGTCATAGTCTAGATGGTAATTGTACCTTATCCCTAAGTATATACAAACTCATATCATACATCTATTTCATGATTAAATGTAAACACTCGATACAGATAAATTTCTAGAATTGATGCGAGTAAAACGGTGCACCGTGCATGGAAATGGGGTAGGTAGTGGTGGATGTTGTTGGTAGAAAGTCGGTTGCTTGAGCTTGCTCATTTGTAAATGGTGTATGTATTCTTCTCCACCCTGTTCATAAGGGGAAGAGAAAGTGAAGTAGGAGATAAGAGTGTTGAGAGATTTTGAAATTTAAATTTTATGAATTCGAAATTTGGAATCTTACCACATTATATTTGATTAATGAATTGTATTTATTTAGTAACAGTTAATTATATATATTTATATTCGATTTTTTAACTATATATTTTAATTTCACGGGAATTCTATCACCTTGGAGTGTTTAAAACTGAAATACTAGGTAATTCTTCTTATCTATTCTATCTTTTGTGGACATAGTTATCTTGTACCCGTTGGCTATTACTGGTGGAATGTGACAAGTATATACCACGGTCGTCAAAAACAAAAGAGAGAATAAAAATAGGTCTACTGATGAAACTGCTCCATTTTTAATAAAAAACTTCTTATTCAAACCTTAAGTATATGAAGAAAATCCTAATAAAAGCGTCATTTTCAAATAAACCCTATAATATACGATTTAAATTTAGTCGAAACTTCAATACTAATACCTGACTCTCTGGGGGCAACCAAATGAAAAAAAAAAAAAAAAAGAGATGGGCCACGTGCAGAGGTGTGATGGGATAGTAGATAGCTGTAAAATATTCATCATCATTGTTGATGGAGAGGAGAATAGAAAGGTGGCAAATATTTCATATCAAAGAGAATATATATAGACAAGTCATTGTCATGCAGAGGCATGTCTCAATTGCTCACCTCACCATATATATATCATGAGTATAGTAATATCTAATCCAATCTAATATATCAGAGTGGTGTACTGATATAAGTGCTTCACTATTAATTAGAGATTTCAGATTTGAACACTAGATATAGAGAAAATTCTGTTGGAAGCGTTATTCCCAAATGAATTCTGCAGTGCACGATTCGTATTTAATCAAAGCTCTAATATGGACTTCAAACACCGGATGAAAAATTAAAAAAAATTAATCTAATATATATTCTGACCCCATATATATATATATATATATATATTCTTCGTATAGGAAGAGATAGATAGATGGATGGATGTAGAAATGAAGGGTCTAGATAGACAAACATTTCCCAGGAATATATTAGATGGAGGTGTATATAATCATTGCTATGGAATTGGAGGTGACCTTAGAATTGACACTTGGAATATACATACACATTATCATTACCCTACCTCCCCCCTCAAATAATCCACCTTTTGATGATTGATATATATATTTATATATATGAGATATGTTTGTCAAGTTTAGAATCAAAATGAGTTTTATTTTTTCAAATTTCTAAATAAACAAACTTATTATGTTGTTTTTAAAAAAAGAAAAAATAGACATTTTTAGATATAGAGTATGAAACTCATGTGCTATATGAGTATGATCATGAACATTCTTGTATAACGAACGTTTGGTTTGATTCATATATCGCATGATTTTTATGTGTTATACTTGTCTATTGTAAATAGAGGCAAATTTGTGTATTATATAGATTTGATAATAAACATTCTTGTATAACGAACGTTTGGTTTGATTCATATAGCGCATAACTTTCATGTGTTATATTTATCTGATGTAAATAGAGGCATATTCGTGTGCTATATGAATATGATAATGATTTCTATTATTCTATATAACGAGCGTTTGGTTTGATTCATTCGCGCATGACTTTTATGTGTTATACGTACTTGTCTATCGTAAATCAAGACACATTCAAGCGCTATCGGACGTTTTGTTTGATTTATATAGCCGAATGACTTTCATGTGTTATACTTGTCTATTATAAATCAAAACAGACGTCTTATATTATTACCCTCTTATTGTCTTTTTCATCTTCATCCTTCATTTCTCTCTTCCTCATAATTCTTTGAAAGAGTAGTTATGTCTCAAGTATCCTTTAGTATAAAAGTTAATTTATAAAATTTGATATTTGTCTTTGTGGTTAATATTGTAATTTGGAGGTTAAAGCCCACGTTAGAAACCTAGTTACCAAGAGATTTTAGAGTTGTAAAGTACTGAAAGTGAATTATCTGTTAATTTTAATGGGTCGGGTTTAGTAAGAATGGTTTAGAATTGGGTTGAAATTTAGTGGGTATTCTAGTTGGCAAACTTAGGTGGCGAAAGTAGTGTCCTTTAGCTTGCCACATCAGTGTTGTTAACTCTTGAAGGTATTTGTGGTCTTTTGAGCTAACGACAACTCAAATTGTAACGAAAAATCTATTTCACATAATTCAAAAGCAATTTTGACCCATTTCTCTATATAAAATGAAATAAAGAAATTACGTAAATTCATGTATAAGTTAGGTAAAGGAGCCAGCAAAGTCTCAATTTACATTTGTTAAACCTAATTAATCGATTTCAAACTTTCTCAAAGTCCAAATTAATTATACCTAGTTCTTTTTATAAAAACCATAGTAGTAACAGTTTTAATTAAGATCAATAATGTGGGACCAACTCCTATAGTTAAAAGAAATTTTAATTAATAAATTAAGCATATAGTCCATAAAAAAGTCACAAGCTAATTTTTCTATGTTTGCCATTACGGAGTTGGCGCTAAATAGTAATAATATATATACATTTTTTCCTAACGAAATGATTACTTGTGGCCTTATTATAAGGTTTGACATTGTAACATACGTCCAAAAACATACAAGTTTGTGAAGTTTATTATAAAAATAAAAATAAAACATTTTATTTCATGTTTTTTTCTTTTCTTATTTATTTGTTGGTTCTTTTTACAATATATAGTCTTCTAGATGCAATGATGAACTCACTGTAACTTACTATGTAGCAGCACATGGTGCTTACAATTTTTTTAAATGAGATAAAGGAGGGAAATGAAAAATAAAAAAATAAAAAATTGAACACTATGAATCCTTTTATTTTGATTTTGAAATTTCAACATTTTTTTAGGTTTCATGCAATAGGCAACATAGTTTGGAGTTGCCTATTGGTAATTATGATTTTAAATTTATAAAGGTTGAACCTCATAAAACCCTTTTTAGTTTGATAAATTTTTTAACCTCATAAATTTTTTCTTGATTTTGAAACTCCAATAAATTCTTGAACCCTATAAGTCCATACTTAGTTTTGAAGCTCCAACAATTTTCCAAGGGAACTTACATAAATTCCATTAGTTTGGTGCCTTCAGATATGTTCATGTACATGTATCTCAGATACATGAGGTCAAATTTAAGTGTAATTTGTTCTAGATACATTGTATCCAAGTGGATTCGCATTTATTTGGAATACATAGCAAATCTCGCTCGACTCTCTCCCATCTCACTCGTCACTTTTCATGTATCTGGTATCTCAGATACACACGAATCACTCCAGATACATACCAATCTAGCTCACCTCTCTCCCTATTTTTGTATATCTGGTAGCAAAAATATATGTATCTAAGAGCCCGTTTGGTTTTGTTGCTAAAAATTACTTATTTCTAGAAGTGTTTTTTTTAAAAATAGCTTTTCAGAAAAGTACATTAAAAAAAACAATTTGTGTTTGACAAATTCATTTGAAAAGTGCTTTTGATAAGCAAATTGTCTTCATCTAATTTTAAAATAAATAAATTTTGAGAGTCAAATTGCGAAAAAGGACAAATATCAATGTGCTTTTAATATTGAGATTATGTTATAGAGAGAAACTATTTTAAATATCTAATACAAAAAGTTTAATTAAATTTTTATTTTAATTGTTTTTTAATTTATTTTTTAAAATTTTGCAAAAGTATTATTGAAAAGAAGAATCTTTTTGTTATTTGTTATCTATTGTTTTTGGATTCAATCTTTAGCTATTATCTTTTTTCTGTTATAATCCTCAAAAAAAAAAAAAAAAAATTAAAATTAAAAAAAAATAATATGTAAATTAAAATCTTTAGTTGTTACTTTTTTTCTCTTGTTTTTTTTATTCATGCAAAAAAATTGTTGTTGCCTTTATTTTTAATTCTATAAAATAATAAGTAAAATAAAATATAAATAATAATATATAAATATAAAATTAAAAAATAATTATATAAAAATAAAAAGTAAAATTCTTGAATGAAACTTAATAAAACTTACGAGATATGTTAATTAATTAATAAGGAATACATTGGTAAATATGTATGAGATATTTTAGTCTTCAAAAAAATAATTCTACTTCTACTTCTACTTCTGCTTTTTTTGAGAAGCATAAATTTTTAGCTTCTTTCCAACAATAGATTTGCTTCCATGTAAAAACAGTTATAAGGATTTGCCAAACACTTGATTTTTCAAAAAAAAAGTATTTTTTTTCTCAAAAAAAAAAAGGAGAGACTTTTGGCCTTCCAACAACAATGTCAAACATGCTCTAAGTGTAAGATACATAGAAAACTTTTAATTAGAGGTAAGATACATAATATTTTAAAAGTATAAGTAATAATAATATATATGATACTGAAGTATATCTAATTACATAGTTTTTTCATTTTTTGAACCTCATGAATCCTTCCTTAGCTTTCACTTGTTAATACTTCAAATTTCAAAAGCATTTGTTCGAGTTATTATGCGTTTTAATTGAGGGTATTTTGTCCAAAAAAATGGCTAAATGTTAACAGCTTTTAGAAAGAAAACTTATGTGATATACCAACTTAACCTCACTAATTATCCATTTTAGGAATACTTTTAATTATTATAAAAAATAGCTAGATTTTTATTTATAACAGATTTTTACGATATGTTTTGTAATTATGTATTTATAAATATTATCCTTTTTTTAAAAAAAAAAAAAGTTATTATAAGTGGCTATTTGCCTAGTTCATCCCTCCCTTTTGTCCAATCACATTTCTCGAAAACTACATAAAATCTGGCCCATTAACACAAATCTGTTAATTGGGCCAAGCCCGTGTCAAAGCAGAAAAGCAGTGTCATGAAAGTCCATTGTGAAAAATAAGTATAAAGTACAGAAACCTCAACAATTTGGGAGCTAATTATATATTATTTTTCAAAAGTTTTCTAAATTATAATAATTTCGAATTTTTCAAAATTTGCGGATGCATTTCTTCTTCTTCCGATACATAGCAAACGATGCATAAGTTATGCATCAGATACATAACTATAAACAAGATTCATACTGATTTAGGTTTGAAATAATTGAAGTTATGTATCACCAATAACATTTATACTAGATATATTGTACACAAAATAAAATTGTAATGTATCTGATAGAGGTTGGGTGATGTATTCGGATGTTAAGAGAGAGAGAAGGAAGTTTTTGTAATTAATTCAAATAGTAGGCATTTTTAGAGATTATGTTATCTTAAATCGTGTAATGACATAATTTTCTCAAAAATTAAGGTGGAAACTTACGATCCATCTAGTTTATCAATATGATCGAACATCGAAGTATACATGATGTATACATTTTGAACACACACATATATATATATACATATACATATATATATACACACACATATACATATAGCATCTATGTATTTAATATAAAATACGCATTACTTGTATATTTTTTATAAATTAGATGACCCAAAAATATTACGGCTGTAATTTTCTAAAATTATGTTTGAAGATATATAACCAAGTTGCTTTAATTTGAATTTTGATATATATCAAGAAAAAGTACTCAATGTCGCTTGAACCGTCAACTTAGATTATTTATCATTTAAAATATGAAAAATAGTTGATTTTTTTTATAATTAAGTGTATAGTTTAAGAACATGAATTTAATATATATGAATCATAATTCATAAGTCATAACTATGTGATACTCCAACCGTCCATTAAATTAAATTATAGATTTGACTTGGGAATGCATGACAATTTTTTAAAATGAACCAAAATATTACTAACTTTACTTTATTTGTTTACTTTAATAATTGTGAATGAGAGAAGTTTAGGGTTAGCCGGAGAATTGATCAATTTACCCTTCTCATTTTCATAGTATTATATATTATATATAATTATATTAGTTCATTCTTTAAAAATTCTTATAATAAAAAAATATATCTAATATATTGGTAGGGGCATTATTGACCGAAGATTTATATGTAAGTAGAAATATACTTACAACAAGATTAGGATATTACGCTAGTAATATACTTGTCCAACAAGAATTGTCTCAAAATCAAATATGACATTAGGTATTAATTACACCTTTTAAGGTTGGAGTGCCACACATAATAATTAAGTCAAATCAATAAATACTTGATCAATTTAAATTCTTATTTTTTACATCAAGCATAAGATCTAAGTGAGGCCCTACAAAAGTAATGTTTCAAGATTCACTTTTAGGACATGACTAGTTACGAAAATTCCTTCAATATTTGTTCACAAATTTATTTTTTAAATGACATTAATTAAATGATATGAACTCATCTCATTAGTGTAAAATAAATATCTAATAAATATTAAGTATTAAAATTTATAAATTTTAAGTGGTATTGATTAAATGATTTGAAATTTTAACTCTGAAATAAATTATAATATATATTTGTGTGGTAGTAAATCATTTCATTTTTTTGCGCGTAGAGGTCCATAATTAAAATGTTTTTCGTCATAGATCATTAATATTTACTAACATTCAAAATAGTAAAGCTATAACTAAAAATAGCTAAAGCGGAAATATGCACTATTTAAATTAAAGTAAAACAAAAGAAATATCTTTTAATTTTTTTTCCGAAAATGCTCTACTGAAGCAAACACTTTAACGAAAACGTGCCTACTTCAACTTGAAACTCTCCCTTTTATATTTTATAAGAGAAAATATCAAATTGCTGGCAAATTTTGTTAATTGACTACATCACACATAATCTAGTTAAGTTAGGATACAAGGTCAATAAAGTAATTCAATTTTTTTATATATTCGTTTTGAAGAATGATTAATTTAGATTTAGTTGGAAAAGTTTCACTTATAAAATAAAGGGTTCATCATTATAAATGACTCTAAATATTCCGAATCCAACTCAAGACTTCTGATTAAAAATAGATAAATATTTATCGCTCTATCACAATTTTTTATGATCAATAATTCAAGTTTAGTTGAAGGGGAAATAACTAAAATGGGGATTTTTTGTTTTAATTAGTGCTTATCAATTATCTTTAAGACTTTAATGACTCTATATTTAATTAATGGTTTGAGTATTACATAAAAATTTATTAAGGATGACAACATTTTGAGTTTGTTAAGTACTAACATTTTTTTTTTGTATTTATATTAACTAAACACTTATTATACTTGTAAAATTATTTAGATAGAAGAAATTGATTATGTTAAGTCAGACATGTATGTATTGGACATTAGATAATTAATTATTTTCGTAATTATGCATTTTACCGCTTAAAAATTACTTATTTTACTTTTGTTACAATAACCAAATAAATTAATTTAAATCTTAAAAATCAACTTAATAATAAAAAATTAAGAATTTCAAGTAAAATAGGTTTATTGGTGTCAATTTGAGGATTAATACCTCATTTTTACTCGTTCACTAGTTATTGACATATTACCTTGATATTTCATTTTATTATTATAAGAATAAAAATGATATTTTTCTAACCTAAAGTTTTAAAAAGACGAAAAAGAAATTGCTCATGTTTCAACATCATACTAAAAGCCAAAAGAATGAGTAATCAAAGATGCCTATGTACCCTATATTAAATTGTGAAATAATATCTTTCATTGCTTTTATTACAAATATAATTGTTAAATAATATGAGAAAATGGTCCTTTTATTTGAGTGTAGATTTAAATAATTCCTTAAATATACACATAACAATTTTGTTTTAAGTATGTTAAAAATTAATATTTTAATTTTCATAAAATATTAATCAAACCCGATAAGCAAAATTTGATGAAATCTATAAAAATAAAAATAAATTACCCGACACACTTATTTAGAGGTATAGTTTTGTAATTTCTCCTATTTTTGATTTATTTTTAGAATTTGGTATAATTTTTTGAGATGTAATTTTTTTATTTATATGTTAGAATTTGATAAAACTTTTTAAATTTTTATAGATTAATCTTTTTCTACCGTTTTCGTCGAATCTTTTACCTATAAATTATTAAATATTTCACGAAAACTAATTTTAAACAAATTTAAAGGACCAAAATTCAACACATACTTAAAAAAGAACTATTTCAAATCACCCTTTATATATTAAAAAAAAGAAAAGGGGGACATTTTGTCATATTCTAGAAAAAAAGAAATAATATCAAAGAGTTTTTCTAACCAAAAAGACAAAAAAAGAAAATAAATAAATCAAGTGAATATATAATTACTGGTAAATTACATAAAATATATTTCTGAGATCGTGCAAAAGCCACCATTTTTTTTTCTTTGGTTCGAATTGTGAGAGAGAAAGAAAGGCAAAGAGGGAAGAAGACTATGAGAAGCAGAGCCTTCAAAAAACACAGTTTCTGCTAATAATCGATCGATTAGACTCTACCCTTTTCAGGTTTTCTTCTAACTGTTTTTTTTTCCTCAAGTTATGAGTTGAAAGTTTGATAAAACTGCTAAGGTTTTAATCGTTGATTGTTTTTGTTTTTGTTTTATGTTTGTTTTTTGCAAGAATCTTGGTGAATTAAGACCCCTTTTGAAATCTGGTATCTGGGTCAATTTTAGTTTTTTTGATTTGGTTAAGAAAGATGGGGTTTTTTTCCGCAAATCTTATAGATGACTGAATTGGATTCATTTTTGAAGAGTTTGAAACTAATTTGCTGTATTAGAATCTCAAGAACAGTGGGAATATGATGTGGGTTTTGGGTTAATGAGTTAACAATGGTGGTTTAGATTGGAGGATTGGAAATGTTGGAGCTGGCATGCTAGTTTGGGTGTACCTCGAGTCCTCGGCTAATTCCATGGGATAATACTTGCCACATCGCAGCAGTAACAAGTATTAAGTAACTCTGTCCATTAAGGCTAGGACAAATGGAAAGAAATCTTCCTCATGGTTCTCAACCTTCTTGATTGACCACTAGGCAATACCTGCGGGTGCCTGAATTTATTTGTTTGAACTGGAGTGTTTTTTGTTTGGTTAGGGATTGTATGACAGAGTTGGGATAGTTGTGAGATTTAGTGAAGCCCTTGTTTTTATAGAACTCCTTTGGAAAAAGTATTGAGTAGTGGAATTAAGCTGATGAATTGCAGCAGAATGGATATAGAGGATAAATATAGATGACCCAAACTAGTTTATGATTAGGGGGAACTGAAGAATCTGATACCGAGTTGCTTCTTTTGAATTAAAGAGTAGTAAGTTGATCTGAGGTACGGTCGATGAGATCAGGACTTGAAGCTTGTTGCATGTAAACTTAATTGGATAAGCTTTAAGTGTTAGTATTATCACAATGAGGTTTGTGCGAGGTAAAGTTGCAATCGATTGGTTTGATTCATATAAAGGATCGTAGTAAACATAATGCTGAAGTTTTCCAGTGGCTTCTATCATATGTGTTAAAAAATAGCGTATCTAAGCTTCATAGTGGCTTTAGCATGTTGCCTTGACCCAAATATAAAGCCACTATAGACTACATTATCCTCTGAGATTGACAATCAGTCATCTCAAGTCCTAGTGCCGAAAACACTCTTTAATAGGTACCAAAGTCCAATTGGAAATAATGTAAAAAACTAAAACAACAGGAAAGAAATTAATCATCGTCAATAATATATACAGAAAAGGAGGACGTTGTTGAATATTAGTCAACTTAAAAAAAGGTGAAATGTCTATTGATTGGTGTCTAAAGAGGCTTGTCTGACTGAAAGTAACCTTCAAAGAAGGGGTATACAACTTTGCAAAACAGCTTGAGGACAACAAGCATCTCTTTCTTTGTTGTAAATGTACTTCTCAGATTTGGAACTTTGTCTTAAACATTTTGGGGGTGAATGCCAAAACCACCCTACAGTTTTTGCAAGATTGGCATCAAATAGGCATGTGAAGGTTCTCGAACAACAGCTGGTACACCATACCAACAACAGTTTGGTGGTTGTTTGTTTGGAAATAAGGAATGATAGGTTAGAAGACAAAAAGAATACAGTTATTAATGTCAAACACATCTGTATTTTTTTGCATAGTTTTTGGTGTAACATGGCAGATGTATATGCTTCTCACCCTACTGCCATGATTGACTTTATTAGCACTCGACACACATGTAATGGTTCCTTTTGTTGTAACTCTCCCGACATCAATTTTTGCTGGTTTTATTATATATGATATTTAACTCTTTACCAATAATAAAAAATTCTAACTTCAAAACAAACTTATGAAGCATTCAAATGCCTCTACATCAATAACAATAAGAGAAATATTAGGAAACATGAAACATCCAAATGACTTTCCGACAATGTTTTTGATTACAATCGGAATTTAAAAAAAATGAAATTATTGCTCTCTATTTACTGGTTGATAGACGTATAATATTAGTTACATAAGCATCTTGACCATAGATTATCAAAATAATGAAATCAAGAAAAAATAAAGGAAGAGACTAAATTGTGAGAAATATAAGAGATAAATACTATTGAATTGTGTATCTACATTATTATAGTGGGACCCTGTTTATAGACACTATCTTACAATCCTTTTCCAAGTAGGATTTTATATACTATTTCCTATTCATATTCCTATTCTAACGCTCCCCCATAAGCGGGTGCATACAAGTCATATGTAACGAGCTTGCTACAGATTTAATTGATACGAGAACCGATGAGGGACTTGGTGAAGAAATCTGCAAGTTGATTACTCATCTTAACAAATTTTATAAGAATATCTTATAGTCAATCTCAATGTGCTTAGTCCTGTCATGAAATACTGGATTTGATATGATATGAAAGGGCCCTTGATTATACTATTTTAGTATAATGGTGCGATGATAGACTGTGATAACTCAAGAAAGTATAATGGAGCTTAGTAATACTAGTGAATCGTATACCTTTTTGAAGAGCAATCAGTTGGCTAGGAGGAGGCAAGTCCGCAGTAGGATCAAGGTCCGACACATGACATGAATCATCTAGGCCTAATGATGGACGCGGACAATGATGATAACATGAGATGTAGAAGTAATAGTGGATTCCTCAAAAGGTATAGGTAAGATCTGAGATATGAGTAAGACCTTAGAGATATCAGGATGATCAGAAGATGTATAGTAAGATTGAGATTCAAAGAATGTGACATCGGCTGACATAAGGTATTAACGAGATCATGTGAATAGCAACAATACCTTTTTTGAACTCGAGAGTAACCAAAAAAGACAACATTTGAGAGCACGAAAAGCTAATTTATCTTTTTTTGAGGCTAAGTTATGAACAAAACATGTGCTCCCAAAGATATGGCGGGGATGTAGAGATATGATTGAGGAAACACTATGGTTTAGGGAATCTAATTCTTAATGAAAGATGAGGGCATTCTATTAATTAAATAACCAGATGTGAGGACTGCATCCCCTCAAAACGCAGCGGAACATGGGATTTAATGATAAAAGTGCAAGCAATCTCAATGAGATACATATTCTTTCTTTTTGCTACCCCCTCTGCTGAGTGGTGTATAGACAAGATGTCTGGTGAATAATTTCTTGGTGAGTTATAAACTCCCGAAACTGTGACGATAAGTATCATAAGGCATTATCACTACAAATAGTACGAATAGAAACACCAAATTGATTTTGGATTTGAGCACAAAAACTTTAAGAATATAGAAAATAACTCAGAATGATCTTTCATTTAGAAAATCCAAGTACATCTTGAATTTTATCAATGAAACTAATAAAATAGCGAAATTCTAAGGTTGAACTGACTTTACTAGCACCCTAAATATTTGAATGAACTAATGAATAAATAGACTTTGAAATACCCTTAGCACTACGTGAAAATGTAGTTGGGAGGGGTGTATGTTCCACAAGTTGACATGACTCACAATCTAATATGGATAGACTAGACAAATTAGGCACCATCTTCTTTAGCTAGCATAGACTTGCATTTGTGAACTAGGTCCAGAGGATTTATAACAAAACATGTTGTGGAGGAGTTTGAAAAGGTAAGAGAGTAAAGGCCTTGTGATGTCTTGTGCCAATTATCTGTCCCGTACTGCAGTCCTGTATGAGAAAAAAACATAAAAAATGTTATGGCAACAGATGCAAGATTAAAAGGACAACTAGGGACATAAGAACAAAGTTAAGACGTTTGCTACCAACTCTATTTGGTTTTGTTTGGATTACATTTGCTAAAGCCTGTCCACGACCCACGATCCAAAAGTACTAGATTATGAATCAAGCAAGCAATTACCAACAATAAAAATATTAGGCTGAGCAACTGACACTATTTGTTGAGACGTCTGCTTACTTGCTTGATAATGAAGGAACTCATTATATTCAGTTTGAGCAACATAATGATTATTGGATGGTTGATCAGGCTTAGCAACAGAGGCTGCTTGTGGAGATTGCTTACTTGCTCGATACTGAAGGAAGTGAATGAACTCATTATATTTATTTTGAGCAATAGGATTATTATTGGGTGGTCGACCATGTGGAGTATAACATATGTTACAAGTATGTTTAAGCCTATGACAAGAACTACACTTAGGTCGAAATTTTTTAAACGACCTTTTCCCATCAATTCACCATAGAATAAGATATTCATTTTTATGGTTTGAGATGCGAGAATATGAGTCAATGGTGGGATGAAACCACTTTCTGACGAGGAGGTGCGGCAAGACGAAGTAGATGAGAGAATAATTCATCAATTATAGGAACGGTAGGACTAACTAAAATCTGATCACGCACTGAATCATGGTTAGTAGAAAGTCCAACAAATGTAAGAACTAGAAACAACGTTTGTCTATGCTTTTGTTGTTTTTCCTCGTCTATATCGACTAGCATCATCGTTTCAAATTCCTCCATGACTGCCTATATCTATCCCTAGTAAGTAGACGTATCAAATTCTTGTTTCTTTAAGTTGATAATTTGAGATATCACATCATCGAAATGAGATTTGTCATTAATGTAAAATGCACGAGCCTTTTTCCAAACTAAATAACATGTTTTGGAATGGGCGAAACAAGGGCATCAACTTGGAATCAATAAATTGTCGTAGGAGACTATAATTGAGCGGCAACCTTCTCCTATTGTGCTTTGGCTTTTGCATCTTCCTCACTAGCCTTTGCCTTTTCATCTACTACACACATTGATCGTTAAGTGGTCTTGGACACCTTGACCCCTATACCACAACTCAATCAAGGGAGCTCAAGCTAAATAGTTTGAGCTTCCCCTTAATGGTTTTGAAGTGTTCATAGGGCTTGAATTTTTAATTTCCGGTATTAAGGAACCTAAAATATCAACTCCTGATAGACATCTAGTGAAATCAAAATTTTGTAGACTAGAGTCTGAAAAAATATAAATTGTTGCCGAAATCTGAAAAAAACTTGTTTATGTTGCCAGGAAATCAAATCTGAATGCTAGAAAGTGGTCAAAACTAGGAAAAAATTTATATGGGTATGGTTAGAATGATGGGGAGACCCTACTGGAAAAAAATCTGCCGAAAAAAAGCCCGAAAACATTGTTGAAGTCGTTGGAATAGTTTCCTCACCGAAACTTGAAAAAAATATATGGTTAGGGTTGGACTTGGCAGGTGTCCTGATTGGCGGACAAAATGTCTCGAAAAAATGGTTCTAAAGAGGTTCACGCGCCCGACACATGGTGTAGATCTTGCTGGAAAAAGGCTGCTTCTGACTGCGTGAAATTTCATCGTACCAGTCTCTACTGAGGGTTATTACTGAATTTTGTGGGTTATGGTCGTGAGAGGTTGGGGGATCCTGTGGTGGTGTTGATTTTCACTCAACACTGATGGATACGGGGTTGACGCAAAATAATCGTAGAAAGTTGCTGGAATTTGACGCACAGTGGCAGTTTTGACCTAATTTTCTTTCACCAGATTCTTACCAATGCCCTGATACCACGTGAGAAATATTATTAAATTATATATCTACATTATTACACTGGAATCCTATTTATAGACATTATGTTACAATTATTTTCAAGTAGGATTCTATATACTATTCCTGTTTCTATTCCTCGATATCGGTATAATATGTGGCAAAATTGTGCTCACTCTATTCCAATTTATGTGACATTCTTTCCTTTTTAATCTGCCCCAAAAAGGATACTTTCCTATATTTAGTAGCAATTCAACTTTAAACTCTCCATTTTACTTTTAATGAGATGACTTACAACCACACAAATATCTATGGCTTGTTTTAGACCACAAGTTTCAAAAGTCTTTCTTTCTTTCGTAAGCTCCGTGCTCAGTCAAACACCTTCACTGAAATTGGATGGAGGGAATAACATCTTAACACAACATTAGTTGTAGAAAACCATACTCACTTTGTCCCAATTTATATGACATTGTTTGACTAAGCACAAAGTTAAGAAAGAAACGAAGACTTGAAATTTGTGGTCTAAAACAAATCTTAAACATTTGTGTGGTTGGTTGAAAAATATGAATAATTGATCTCGATATAAAATTCCTCTTAAGATAATATATTGTTTGGTTGGCGGTACTAAATAATACTGCATTTAATTGTGTGAAAATTTATGTATAATTTTATTCATGATAGAATGTGAAATAAGAATATGAAATAAGAATATGTGTAATAGTGATGCAGATACTAAATTATCTAAAGACAAATATTATTATAGAGTAATTAATTGATTTATAAATTTTCTTATTGTTAATCACTGTATACCAATTTCTTCATTATAAATCACAACATAAACAATTTCTAATTCCTGCATAACTTTCTTCTAATCCAAACGACCCAGAAGTATAAACAACAACAACATACCCAATGTATCACAAGTGGGGTTTGGGGAGGGTAGAGTGTACGCAAACCTTACCACTACCTTATGAGGTAGAGAAGGCGTTTCTCATAGACCCTTAGCTCAAGAAAAACATTTCAAAATAGGTTTGAAAACTACAAGGTGAAACTCCTCAACACCTATTCTTCGAGTGTGAATGGATTACTGCAGTTCGACATGGTCGGGCAAACTGGACAGAGGTCCAAATGGTTCAGAAGGATGTCCCACAAAGTCTGAAATGGCTGAAACGAAGGAAATGGAAGCAAATACAAAAGGAAGTTTTGGTGGCAATATGGGGGCCAATGATCTATCACACATGGAAAGCCAGAAATTGGAAGATTTTTCGAAGCATAGATGTTGAGTACGAGTTTTGCGATTGTACAGATACAAAAAGAAGTGAGAGCTTGAATAGCCATTCTCCAGAACACAAGCGGTGCCGCGGGGTGTCAAATTCTGCTGAGAAGACTAACTAGAGAGTAAATAGTATAGATCAAAAGAATGAATTTGTTTGTATTTGGTAATAGCTTATTTTTTATTTTCCTGGAATAGTTTTGCTCGAGACCTGGATAGTCCTAAACCTCTTCTTGGAGGTGGTTGGGACAAGAGGTGCTCTTTAGGTTGTAAATTTGAAGGTTTTCATGTTGGAGTACTGGTAGTAGTTCACAGTTATTACCCAAAAAAAACAAAAACTACAAGGTGAAAGAAGCTATGGAAAATACTTAACAAAATGATGTGATTTTCTACGAACGACACCCGATCTTCTATATTTACAGGAACGTGAGGTAGTCTTTAAATATCTCAATTGAGTCACCTCAGCATCACACATTATGAATATGTCATTCCCGAAAAGCGCTTGATCCAGTTATAAGAAGCAGGCTTATATACATCCCAGCTAAGGGTTTCATAACTAGTATAATTAAGAAAGAATAGATAAGGTTTTCCCTCTTTAAGAACTTTATGGGCTAGGAAGAAGCCCTCTGGTGGCCCATTGGTAATAACAGAAAAATTCTAAGTTAAACTACATAAATGTACCCATTTTATCATCTTTCACCAATATGTCCTTCAACAAGTTTAGTAGAAATGACCTATTAATATTTTACCATGGTTGGACACTTTCTTATATCAAGTTTACACATTAAAACATGACTGCTTTGACTCCTTCTAGCATTTATACATTCGGTGCAATCAGGATATACCACAATCTGTTTGCCCTTTACAAATGCCATGTGGTTTTGTGTATTTCATCTACTAATTTGGTAATCACTACTTTTGACCTTTTGGTGAAAAGCTTAGAATAAAAGCACCTAACTAAGCTGATAGGCTTGTAGTTTCTTTTGTCCAAAGGATCTATTATCTTAAGGATCAATCCAATACATCATGCATGTAAGCTTTTTTCCAAATCTGACATAATAATGAAAACACTCAAATTGCTTTCTTAACTTCTAGTTTTACTCTTGGCAACAGTTTTCTATAAAAGCCATGTTAAAACCATGTTATGCTGGAGCTAACATTATTTTTGCTGTTGTTATTGTTTGCATCTTCTTGGTGCCTTATAATGATATATCTTACTTCAAAAAAAAAGCCATATCAAAACCATCCTATCCATAACAATTCCCTCTGCAACTTCTAATTGTCTGTACGTACCACTTCCTCTTAAGAAAAAACCATGTTTTTTCCTCTTTTGATTTTTGGAGACATTTAACTTGATAGAAGGCCCACAGCTTTCTGGTTCACTGTAAAGTTATTGGTAAGACTTGAGAATTTCAACTATAATTTTGTCTTGATTATCCTTAATAATTTCCCTTGCAACCTTTAACTTGTCAATCTGGCTGTATCTCTTGTGTGAGGTTGGAAAACCTGCGAAGTGCTTTAGTCATAAATTCTCAACATTTGTCACCAGGATATCTTCTCCATTTTGGCTCTCTGTTGCAATTTCATCAAGGTTGGAGCCTTCTCTGTCATTTTTTGTTCAGTTTAATATTTCTGCACTCTATTGAATTTCCTACATTCTTAGCCTTTCCAGTAAATCACTCTTTGTTTTCTTTCTATGTTACCGAATTGTTCACATTCCATTCTGGTGCTTTTGCTTCTACATTTTAAGCTTTTATGGCCAAAGCATAATCAGGACTCCCACTGACTTCCTGCCATCCTTTGCTATATCCGTGAAACCCACAATTTCCTTCTTTGAAATAAGATCCCCTTTTGTCCTACTGCCTACATACCAATTCAGTAGGATGATCTGAGAGTATTTGTGGCAGGACAGATGGTTTGATAATACTGGATCCATCATTGCGTTCATTCAAATAGAGAGATCTGTCAGAACAAGAAGTTTTTGAGAAAAGCTTTAACGCAACATTCATTGCACTCATACCAAAGAAGAAAGGAGCAAATGAGCCAAGGGGTTTCAGACCTATAAGCCTGATAGGTAGCATGTACAAGCTACTCTCCAAAGTACTGACTGAGAGGCTGAAAGGAGTGATTGGGAAATTGGTTGATTCCCAACGGATGACATTTATTAAAGGTAGACAGATCATGGATGCTGTGTTGATTACTAATGAAGCTGTAGATTCCAGAATCAAACAGAAGAAACTTGGTATAATATGCAAGCTGGACATAGAGAAAGCATATGATCATGTCAACTGGAGGTATCCACTGTAGATGTTGGAAAGAGTGGGCTTCAGACAGAAATGGTTGAGATGGATAAAGTATTGTATTTCAACTGTCAAGTTTTCCGTGCTTATTAATGGAGCCCCTACAGGATTTTCCAATACTCAGAGAGGTCCCAGGCAAGGTGACCCTTTGTCATTTTTTTGTTTTTAATCACTATGGAGGGGCTGAATAGTATGATCGAAACAACAAATAACAGAGCCTGGTTGAAAGGTTTTGATGTTGCTAGAGAGGGTGGCGACAATTTGGAGGTGACACACCTACAATATGCAGATGATACCTAATCTTCTGTGATGCTGGGAACCACAACTAAAATATCTGAGGGTTATACTGATTCTGTTTGAAGGAATGACTGGACTACATATCAATTAGAGGAAGAGCTTAGTGTATCCAATCAATGAAGTCACAAATATGAACTGCCTAGCAACAATCCTTAGTGGGGAAATTGATACTCTGCCAATAACTTACTTGGGCATGCCTCTAGGTGGAAAATCCAACTCTGTTGAGATATTGAATGGTGTGCTGGAGAAGTGTGTAAAGAAATTGGCTAGATGGAAAACTCAGTATCTGTCCTTCGGAGGCGGACCGACTCTCATCAATTCAATCCTAGATGCCTTGCCAACTTACATGATGACCTTGTTCCCAATACCATCAGGAGTCATCAAGAGATTGGACAGTATCAGGAGAAAATTTCTATGGCATGGCAACAAGAAGAGGAAAGGCTTCCATTTGGTGAAGTGGAAAGTAGTGATAACTGGCAAGAAGGTAGGGGGTATGGGGATAAAGAACCTGAAGGTGCTGAGTAAAGCTCTCAGAATTAAATGGTTGTGGAAGTTTGCCAATGAAAATCAAATGCAAAGTATGAAGGTGAAGATATGTGGATGACCAAAAAAGTGACTACACCTTATGGAGTGAGTTTGTGGAGATCAATAAGAGACATGTTGGATGAAGGTAAGAGTAATGCAAAGATCAAAGTTGTAGATGAAAGCAAGACTAGATTTTGGAAAGATGAGTGGCATGAAAAGGGAAACCTAGAAGTACTTTTCCCTGACATATACATTATAGTTCTGGGACAACAAAGTACTATAGCAGAGTTATGGACAAATCAGGGGTGGAGCTTTAATTTCAGAAGACAATTCAATGACTGGGAAATAGCAAGAGTTGCAGAATTTCTCAACACTGTGGAAGGTTTTAATGGGCTGCAAACATGGAAAGATGTTTTGTGGTGGAAGTCAAATAGCAGAGGGGAGTTCAAAGTTAACTCGACCTACAAGTTGATGGATCAGACAAACCCACAAACATACAATTGTCCATGGAAACAAATATGGAGAAGCAGAATATCTCATAAAATCTCATGCTTCATATGGTTATTGGCCAAAGAAGCTGCTCCAACTCAAGATAACTTGAAGAAAAGAGGGATAACCTTATGCTCTAGTTGTTTCCTTTGTGGGGAGGCATTAGAGACAGGGAACCATCTGTTCCTACACTGCAAGTATACCTTACAACTATGGAGGATTTTTTTGAACCTCTAAAGCCCTGTCCTGGACCATGCCTAGGAAGGTCTCAGAGGCTTTGAAGAGCTGGGAGGCAGCAGGGGTGAATGCAAAGGACAAGAACAGATGGAGAATTATCCCTGCTAGTATATGGTGGACTATTTGGAAAGAAAGGAATTCTAGGTGTTTTGCGAGCATAGAGAATGATGTCCAGAAAATCAAGTTTAACTGCATCTTATTGTTATGTTTTTGGTGTAATCAATTATACTCCAATGACACTGTTTCAGTAATTGATGTTTTAGACTCAATATAAACTGAAAATAGTGGAAAAGAAGACATCCGTATATATGGTTTCAGTACAACCCATGTTCTGTTTTGTGATATAATACAAAGTTAGCTATTTTAAAAAAATAAATAGAGAGACCTGTCAGTTCTTGATGCAGCTCCCCAATCATCACTTTTCACCCGTGAACATGTATGAAAACAAGCCCGCCTCAAGGTCGGGAAAAGTAGTGCTTTAGAGTAGGCTTGAAGGTGTTTACAATTAAATTATTGCCATGTTGATGTGTCCCATAAGGCTAGATGAGAATGTAAGGGATGATGTTCATTGTGCAGTCATCTGACTCTGTGCTCCTAAATCACAATACATGAATTTTGTGTTGGGTAGCGGTGAAAATTGATCTACTTTCTTATAAGTATATTCTTAGATCACATTCCACATTTTTGTGTCATAAAATAAGTCAACATTACTAGGAAAAGAGGGGGCTTCTTTGGTTAGGCTTATTTCAATTATAGCCATTTTGTTGTCCATAAAGGATACAGGAGAAAGCAGGGAGGGTGAGTGTTCATTGTGGAGCCTTTTGTATTTCGCTCTTTAAGGAATAGTGATACCAAACGTGCCATTTCTCTTACTTGACCTATTACCTTTCCTAATTGAATTCTCATTATGACCTTGTGTGCTAACTGCTAACTGGAAAAACATCTTCTATCATCAAATTGATTCTAACTTTTCATGGGCGTTTTTTTGATTGATAATGTTATGAGTATTATTGGTGTATGCCTGCAAAAAGAAAATGCAGAGGGTAAAACATCAACGGAACCATTACAGATTTTAAAAATGACTAAAGAAAGTCAATCATGTCTTCGGCCTCTAACAAATTTCATGGGCGTTTTGAACATATTATCGTGTTCTTTCATGAATTTGTTACCTCAAACTCCCAATACGTCAATGGCTATCATTTCTTTTGGCCTTTGCTTATTTTTTGTTATCCCTTTGCATAGGGCTGGCATGGATTTTGCTTATGGTGGTGAAGATCCTGCAATACTGCAGCTGCAGAAATGGGGGTCCTCGCGAGTCCAAGTCAACCTGTCAGACTTTTGTGAAGGTTTTATTTCTCCGAGACGGGAGTTATTGTTGCTACTTTCATATCATCGTGAAGCTTTGCTACTTCCATTGGGTAAATGTGAATATATTTAACTTACCTGTCACTTCAGCAATGGAGATTTTATATTCACCTCTAATAGATTCCTGTTCTTTGCAGGTAAAAGTATTAAGGATCCACAAAGCTATAAAAATCTCCAGAATCATGATGCTTCGTTTCCCTGCTCACTGGAGCGCATGTTTCCTGGTAAAACAGAGTTGGGGGATGATTGTGAGAGCACTTCACAGTCCGTTGAGGCGGAGACGTGTAACATAAAAACAAAGGCAGTTGATTTTACTGGACCTATCTCTTTCCCATCTATTTCTGATGTAAGCACAGTGGCTTGGGGTAGGTGTGAAGATTTATGTAGTCAGCATGACAATGTTCCTTTCAAAGAACTGCTTTTTGTGTTAGGCAGTGAGGGGGTAACTGTCCATGCTTTTTGCCAATCCTATATGATGAGTGAGCTCATAACACCCACAGAACAAGATGATGTAGGTCAAGGGTTATGGGTGGAGTGGGGGCCTTCAACAGCCTCAGCTCAACTATCGGGAACTGTGTGTGACTCCACCATGCAGTCCAATGACTCCCTGGATGTCAGTGACATGAGCTGGTCTAGTGTAACTGGGGGAAGAGCGAATAGTTGTTCTATGGAGGGTCAAAAGGAGGTATCATCTGAGAGTTTTGGAGTGAAGAGATGGTTGCGTACTTATTTGACTAAAGTTGAAACAATGAAGTCTGATGGAACAGTGTATACAAAGTTCCCAGATAAATCGTCAGTTCCTTCATCTGCTTCAGTTGTCTCTTTTAGTAATTTTCTCAGTTGTCCACAGGTATTGGAATTTCTATCTGATGGTTGTCCTATATCACATGACAAACAGAATAGTAATATCTCAGCTGAAGATCATGCAGACAGTATATCTACAGATTCCATACAGATGTCTCCTGATGCTCTAGTTGGTCAGCTGAGCAGTTCTTACAAATGTTTCAGAGTGTTCTCTAATGATGCGCAATGCTTGGTTGGGTTTGCCTTAAATACAAAGAAAGATGTTCAAATTGAAAGCACAAATGTAGATGATGGAACAGGCTGTAAAGTTTTAGTTGCAGTGGCCAGGTTAATTAATTGGGGAATGCAGTGGGTTTGCTCGATGACAGTGGGCAAATGCCTCGAGGGCAGGCCAGCAATTGAGTGGCCAGAGTTTAAATTTTCTCATGCTTTTCTTATTTCTCTTAATGTTTCTGGCTTAACCTCCATTTATGTTGCATTAACCGGTGAACATATAGCATCTTTAGATCTGTTAAATATTTGTGGAGTTTCTCCTTCCTTAGTATCTCAAGAACAAAAGTATTCATCTTCAAAGATCAGAGAAAGTTGTATTGAAGAGAAGAAATGTGGTCAGCTCATCAATCAAGCGGGAGATTTTGTTGGTAGAAGAAGGTTCAAACGGCTTCTTGTCATTTCCCATTCTTTGACATTTTGTGTGATCGATGAATATGGTTTAACATATGTGATACATGTGGATGACCATATTCCACAGAAGTATTGTTCACTTGAGAAATTACACCCTCAACAATTGAGTGATGGAATGTTGGTTGCTTGGGCGGCAGGTGCCGCTGAACTTGGCTATCAAAGGGTCTTTTCCAATTTTTTCGGTGGGAAGGAACAAGGAAAATCATCCATTATTGGAGAGTCTTCTTTCACTGATAATACACACGAGGAAAGGAAGTATGGCTCATATGGAAGTAGCCTATCTGATGCTCTTGATGTAAATAAGAACAGGATTTTTGGCAGTAGATTATGGTCATGCCATAGTAGAAAAGTTTTCCTTTCTATAGATGGATCTAAAGAAGATGGCGTTGTTTGTTTTTATCCTTTTGGGATCACTCGGTTAGTGAAGGGAAAATGTTCTGGGGAAAATGGGAAGTGTCGACTTGTTCATTCCAGTTTAAATGTGAACATGACAATAAATGATGACAGCAGCTATAACATCCAAGGTTGGGATGCCATAGTGGACGAAGCTATAGGTTGTAGTTTTCAGGGTTGTTTGTATTTGGTCACAAAGGACGGTATTGCTGTAGTTCTGCCTCGTCTTTCTCTTCCTACAAATTTCTATCCGGTCGAAGCAATTGGATACCGGCAATCTTGTTATAGTGCTGGTTCAAAGTATGAAGTCCATAAACTTCATGAGTTTGAAAGCACAAAAAGACCATTTTCTCCATGGAAAGTGGAGGTGTTGGATAAAGCTCTCTTGTATGAAGGGCCTGAAGTGGCAGATAAATTATGCTTAGAAAATGGTAATTCCTTCAAGCTGAAATACACTCTTTTACTAGCCTTCACATGTTTGCTCCCTCATGAAGTTAAATGCTTCAAGATTAACAGATATATATGTCCTCTTAGGGTCGTTTGGTAGGCAGTAAAGAAGCAACTTATTCATGTATTAATTTATGTAAAAGTTACGCAATGTTTGGTAGCTAGTTAGGAAATAAGTTATTCATTTATAAAATTAATACGACGTTTGGTTTGCAATTTAGCAACCCGCATAACTAATACATGTATAAGCTATGAGGGAATTGGTGTATTATCTTATGCGGAGTAGAATATGGAATAACTAATACCTGCATGATACTAACAAGCTACCAAACGAGCCCTTAGAGTTTGTTTGGCCAATTGTCAGTGTCCTACTTTGTACTTTGCTCTACTTGATTTTTACAGTTTGTGCACATGCTTTAGTTGTTAATTTGTGAATCAGGAATACTGCTGTTGTCTTTAGTAAAATCGAAAATTTGAAATATCGTTGATTTTGGCCCAACAAGAACAGTTGATTTTGGCTTAGAACCTTTTTCTTCACTGGCGAAGAAGAATATCATGATATGCAGGAAGTGTGATATTGTTTTCCAAAATTTTGCAGGATGGGACTTGAGTGTTACATGGATTCGGAACTTGCAGCTGGCACTGGAATACCTAAAATTCGAGGAGATTGAAAAGTAAGTTTGATTAGCTTGTTTTGAGACTTATTAGTAGAGTGGCTATATAAATGAGTAGCATGTGGAAGTAAAGGTCAGAGCATTTTAACTTAGCTGGTACTTCTACTGGGATATACAAATGAGTTGTACTTCAAAAAGTTTTACTGGGAAGATCCTTATCCCTCTGCCTTGTTTGCTCTTATTTGTTGTACCTGAGTCTAAAAGGAAGCTGAAAATCTTTTCAGGGTTTTGTAATTTTTGTTATGCAATATGCTAAGAAATCAGAAAGCTGTACCTAGTCTGTACATTATTTTTTTACGTAAAACATACTTTTGAGGACTAGATATTGTCTGCAAATTTCTCTACCACTTTTAGATTTTTTAACAACAGTTGTTGTTCTACTTCTGGTTATTGTCTCCAATTGAACAGTTTGAGAAACTCTTCGGGTTAAAATGGGAATTCACATCACCTCCTCATTTGCAAAATGGTATTTGACTAGTTCCCCAAGTTTTTTTTTTGAGAATGGTAAAGTTGTATTCATCAATTAGTGTTCAAGAGATGATTAAATAAAATTAAAATGTGTTGTCTTCCTTAAGCTTTTAGATGAGATGGTAATACATTATAACATAGTATCAGAGCCTATGGTTCAACAGGACGAGTATGGAGATGTTAGAGTTGATGGCTCAGGACTCAGTTTTCTTGCCTTTGCGGAGCCTAGAGATGCCCACCCAAAAAGAAGCTCACATATGGGCTTCGCTGGCCATAGATACTCAGACAATGTGGGTGGTATTCAGTAAATCTCCCGATTAGCCCATGAGGGGAAGGGCAATGTGAAACTTAGTTCAAGGGGCTTGTTAGTGGGGTGTGTAGAACTTAGTTTGAGGGGGAGATTATTGAACATAAAGCCCTACATTCCATATTGATAGCTGAGAAAAAAAGGAAGTTGCATATAAGGTGTAGGACTACTCCTAATAGTGTGAGGCCTTTGGAGGAAAGACCGTAGGACATCACCTTCCTCAATGCAAAGGAAAACTATGAGCACAGAGTGATGAAAACATTCCCACTTTCGCCAGCTTACAAAATGGATCAATACAGGGAAGACTAGCCATGAAGCCTAAACTAGCTATCAACTGCCCTAGCAAACGAAGTCTAGTCTTCTTATCGAGATGGGCATGTGTGTACTTATCTTAGAGTCGACAGAAGTCCTGGCTTCGAGTCTCACCTCTATCCACTGTCAAAAGAATCTCCACGTACTTTCCCTTGAAAAAGAATCAAACCTGCACGTGAGAGAGCGTGTTGTAGAGATAATTAAGTAAAAAGATCTCCGGGTGTTTAATAGTGCTTTGCTAGGGATGTGGCTTTGTAGATTTGGATTAGAGGAACATGCATTATGGAGAAAGGTGATAGTGAAAACATATGTGAGTTATGGAAGAGGGTGGAACACTAGAAACATTACTACTCCTTTTGGGTGTGGTCTTTGGAAAAATATCTTGAAGGGGTGTGAGAAATTTAGTGGTAACATATCTTTCAAGGTAGGGGATGAGAGTAAAAATTGTTTTTGGGTGCATAAGTGGTGTGGGGATAACACTTTGAGAGTCACATATCCATCATTCATTGTATTTCATGCCAAAAGGTGACAATCCAACAAATACAAAAGAACAAGAAGGAAATACTCTTTGGGATCTTCAATTTAGGAGAAATCTTCAGGATTGGGAGTTAAGAGGAATTGCAAAACTTGCTTGAGATGCTCTTCAAACAAACTCTATCCTTTGAAATTTAGTATTTTTAGAGATGGAAGTTAGGGAATGGTGGTTGTTTCTCAGTGAAGTCCCATTATGACAAGATGCTCACCAGAGATGAGACAATTTTCCCGCACGATGCTGTTTGGATTTCCTCGGCGCCAAGAAAGATGTTTCTTCATATGGCTGTCGACTAGAGAAAAAATTT